>CP097503.1:11503408-11720408 GCA_023547065.1 Musa troglodytarum | reverse complement strand
TCTGTTTTCTCTTTATTCTCCCTACCATAGTCTTCTACCTCCCTTGTCCTTTCATTCCTTTAATAATAGGAACATCACTTCTCAGCTCAAAAGATGTGATTCTTCCAACAACAATGCTCCAGTTAAAGACATGCATGCTAAGATTAATTAGGAATAATAAATGACATATAAGGGCCATAATCACTGATGACAATTGGATCCTCTGAGCAAAGTAATAACCACTGATTTGATTATTTACAAGACATAAACATATAAGATTGACATTTAATAGGAAAATAAAAGGTTTGACTTGATTACTAAAAGTAATTTCAAGTAAGACATGTCAACAATCCCTGACCCAAACCCAAATCTAGGCCTGGTTGGTGATGAACACTGAAGTATGGCACATGTTACCATTGCTTATTGGAAATAGTGAAGATAAGTTTTGGTACACAGCTTACATCTGCCTTGTGATTTGATTAATTTTGGCCATTTTACTCATTATGATAGTGCCATCGTGATGTTAGAACTAGCGGGTGATATCATTCATATCCATCTTAAGAACATTGTGATCAACGCCGAGATTGGAATCTTCCTATCGGCTTCTCTCGTTGGAAACCAGTTGCTCTTTATCCATCTCTCGCCACTTCGTTGGAGGGGTAAACGAAGGATACAGCTATGGCTCTCTCAGAGAAGGCGATGGCGGAGCCATTGGAGGAGGAGACCGCAGCGGCCGCAGCGGAGGCATGCTTCGCCGACGAACTCCTGTTTATGGACTTCACATCCGACCCTGACCATCCGCCACTTGAGGCGGCGTCATCCTCGGCCGCGACCGCTGCCGCAGGGGAGTTGCAGCTCCACGCCCTCCTCTTCCAGGAATTATTCGACCCGTCCGGAGATGGCCTTCCGGTTCCTCTCCAACCTCGTCAAAATTGTGTTTTTGGCTTAGAAAAATGATCAAAATCCTATCTTTTTATTGTTTCTAATGTGGGGCTTTTGTAGGGGCTGCCGACGGAGGGAGGAGATGGAGGAGACGAGGAGGAAGAGGAGCTCGAGTGGCTCGCGAACAAGGACGTGTTTCCGGCGCTGGAGACGTCGTTCGAGATACCCGCCCCTTGCCGCAGCAGCGGCGGCGGAGGGAGCGGGATCAGGGCCGGGGCCGCAATGAGCGCGGTGGGGGAGCGGCCGAGTCCTGTTTCGGTCCTGGCGGCCGCGGCTTCGTTCTCCGCGCCGGTGCGTCCGAGGAGCAAAACACGGAGGCGGGGACGGAGGGTGCCAACCTGCTTCCCTCCGAAGCCAGCCGCCATGGCCGGAGCGAAGAGGGTGTGCACCGTAGAGCGGCTGCGGTGCAGGCACTGCCAGGCGGAGGAGACGCCGCAGTGGCGGGCGGGGCCGGAGGGGCCGAAGACGCTCTGCAACGCGTGCGGCGTGAGGTTTAAGTCCGGTCGTCTGGTCCCGGAGTACCGGCCGGCGAGCAGCCCCACCTTTTCCGCCGCCATCCACTCCAACTCCCACCGCCGCATCGTGGAGATGCGCCGTCAGAAGGCTGTCAGCGAGTGGCGGAGCACCACGACGCCGCGCCGCCCCTCGTTACGCCGTTGATGCAATCCCCTTCCCCTCCCCCCACCCCACAAAAAGTAAAAATATAAAAAAAAATTTCATTTTCTTTTTCTAGAAAACTTTTTTTCCACTGGAGATGTATAAATATTTTCTTAGTTTTAGCAAGGAAAATAGAATTAGCTTATTTTAACCATTGTTTGCTAGTTTCTTTATTCCTTTGGTGAATAATTTTAATTAATTAATTTGTTTTCAATAAAAAATTGATGAAAATGATATTTAAAATTAAAATTTTATGATAAATCATCAAAGTCTTTCTTGGATCCGAAGATTTGGATCTGAAATGGACTTGTTAGTAAAGTCCAAAAGATGGCAATAATTTATGTTAAGGTGGCAAGAATCATGGCGTAGGTGAAGGACCACTAATGGAGATAAGTGAATCCTATGTTGATTATTATTTTCTAATTAGTCACAGCGGAAAAATAGAAGAATCCAATATGCTTAAACAATGCATTCTTGTTGTCTTTGTTACTTATCATTTGAACCATCCAATAGAAGGCTAATTTAAAAAATATCATTATTGATTTATATAAAATAATTTTTTAGAAAAAAAAGTTTTTTTTATTTTTTTCTCATAAGGTGCCTCCTGTTTTTATTTTTTTTATATAGTTCTTATTACTTTTATAATCTCATAAATGCTTTTCCCTTTCATGTGTATTGTTTTTGTCATCTTTGTCGCATCGACATCGCTTTTTCTTTCTCATTAGTTATCTTTGTCTTTGCTCCTACCATAAGGCTTCGTCGCCCTTGTGTAGCACCCATCCTCACCTATTGTGTTTGTCGCTTTTGTCACATTCTTTGCTCATCACCTTTATCCCACGAAATAAAGAAAAGATGGATTTACCATTGTTGATAAAGATAATTATGATGGAGGAGACAATGATGAAGGTGTTTGATATGGAGGTAATGAAGGGAATATGAAACTCGATGGAGGAAGGGTTGGTGTATGTGTTAAAGTTGGCAATCGAGTGTTGCGTTTCGAGGAAGGGTAACGGGCAAGGAGTAGAGGTAACAAGCACAATGGGCAAGAAAGGGTGCTACACAAAGACAACGAGACCTCACAATGATAAACACAAGTAAGAAAGGGGGCATAGACAACGAGGTCTTATAACAATGAGTACAAATAATGAAGGGGACGAAGACGACTAATGCGATGGGTAGGGAAGGACATCGTATATAGGCATTGATGATGACGAGTAGGGAAGAACAAGCGGCATTCGTCGGACAAAGGCGACGAAGAAGGAAAAAGTATTTATGAAATTATAGAAAATAGAGGTATTTACTATTTTGGGAAAAATAAAAATAGGAGCACATTCTATTAAAAAAAGACTTTTCACCAAAATTATCCATTTATATATTTATAAAAATAAAAAATCTTTTTCCATTATCAAGGATTATTTTTAAAAGATGAAAAATATGGATCTTAAATATCATATCATTTGAGAGAGGTCGCGCGTAAATGCATCGTGCATCTCCTCATGGTAAAACAATTCAAAAGATGAAACCGCCCTTTCCTTGCATTCATTCATTTCGGTATTGGGAGCCACTGAGACTAACCACTTCCAATACCAGAGAAACACCGATATAAGAGGAGGGCAGAGCGATGGCGCCGGTGACGGCGAGCGTCGTCGAGCGAACGGGAGTTCAAGAAACACCGAGGTAGATCTGTCTCACCCTTCGTTAGTTCTGGTTTGGATGGTTTCTTTCTGGTTGCAAAATTCCTAGTTCTTATCTAGCGTTTGGACAATCCGCTGACTCCTTGATCCATTAAATCTTTCGTGCATCATGATTTCTTGGATACGATTTGTTATGTTCGCTTCTTGGCGATTTGGGTTTTCTTTTAGGCAATTGCGCAAGATTCAATGTATACTATATGTTCCGTTTCATCTGTTCGATTCTTTGGCGATTTGGGTTTTCTTTCAGGCAATTGCGCAAGATTCAATGTTCACTACATGTTCCGTTTGATCTGTTTGTTTCTTTGGCTTTTTGGGTTTTCTTTTAGGCAATTACACTCCTTTCTTGCTCGTTTTCACTATTTTCTCTTTGAATCGTCTCCACGACAGGGTGAAGCGGTTGGATTCGGTAGGGTGAAGCGGATTCCGAAACCAAGGAAGCATCCGTCCCCCTTCTGTCATCTGCTTTAAGAAGCGTGCAGTGAATGCGTTCTTTTTGTGATGGTCTACTGATTAAGGTGTACATCGATTTAGGTTGCTTTTCATTCTCATACGTATATTCTTCACTAGAATTATTATGCATGATCGATCAGTTATATTCTCTAGCTCAGCATTCGTTCAAATTTTTGCAATATAACTTCTCTAAACTTTTACTAACGTATGTATATTCTCAATTTATTAGTGAAAATATAAACAGATAAAGCTAATAATCGTAATCCTAATCTTTTATAAATGTTTTCCTTGATGAAAATGATTGATTTTTAGAAGTTCAAAGTTCTCGAATAGGCAATTCTTGTCTAAGAAATCTAGTTTTAATTAGCACATCAATCCGTGAAATAAAAATAAAGTTTTAATGATAGATTGTTATCATCAGAGGTTAATCCTTTCGATTAAGAAAATTATCTTACCACGTGTTTATAAAAAAAATAATGATTTTGAAAAATTAAGAAACGTCTCAAATAATATAATTAGGAGTTTTCTAATGTTGAAACCAATATCATATATTTATCTATTTATACAAAAAAAAGTTGTAGTGACTAAAGAATTTACCATCTAAGAGAAATTTTTTAAAAATTAAAATGTCTATCTGCTATTTATTTACTTATAAAGACAAAGCATAATATATTTTGGTTGTCAAAGATTAATATATGTGTCATTTGAATCCTTTTCTTATACAATAAAGAGGCTAAATTAATTATCGTTATAGTAAAAAATAAAAAAAAATGAGTAAATTCTTGAAAAAAATCACTAACTTTGAAAAATTCCTAAATAACATTCAAATTTTTTTAAAAAAATCTCATATAATATATTTTTAAAAATGATTATTCTATCCTAATCAACCATCATTTTCTACCCAAACATTGGTCGTGCTTGTGCTTGTCGGTCTTGCCGTTGTTGAACCTTAATAATCACCATCATCGGTTACTGGTGGTGGGGGTCGCATGCTTTCGATTTTGCTCATCGGCCATCCTCGTCATTGATCGCGAGCAAAGAAGGGGAGGGCCAGCTCGCGTTATTCTCCGTAGATGTCACAGGTGAAGGAGAGAGAGCATGACTTGTACGGTCCGTGGAGGCAGGGCCACGATGTACAGTGAAAATAGTGATAGTTTGGTGGAGGTAAGGATAAAAATAATCTTTTACATTTTATCAGCGGTGCTCTTTCGAAAACTTTAAAAGTTGAGACCTCTGCAAACAATTTCTGATAGGCGCTTTTTTTTTCTCGAAAATTCGTTAAAAAAATTAGTTTTCTCACAAGAAAAAGTTCGCTACATATCAAGAGATACATATAAAGAGGAGATATTCTTTTAATCGTCCACTTCGAAGGGAAAGAGAGAGAGAGAGAAGGCGCCGAGGCTTGTCAAGGAAGCGAGGATCCTCAATGTCGCCGACAACAACTTCTTCTTCAAGAAGGCGCGCTTTCTTGCTGCCATTTATGCCTGGACTGAGGTGCATTTGTCTCATTCTTCTCCTCCTTTCTCCTTGCATCGATCGTGGTGTTCGTTTCCTGTCGATTTGCGACATTATTCATCTGCTTCCCTTTCTTTCTTTACTTCCTCCGCATGGATTTGTGATGCTCGTTTCTTGATTTCCCATTGCTTCCGTGACGGATTGGTTTCTTGATGGTTTTGATTTGATCGGTGTCGACATAATGAGTTGCATCATGGATCCCAACTTTGTTGTAGGGATTGAACCTCCGTATACTCTTCGATACATCTTAACTTCTCAGCATCGTACTATGCCCCATGTTTTCGCTTAAAGACTCAATTTAATTGTACTATATGTCGCATTTATTTCTTGGCTTATGATCCGAGTTCTTTCACAAGATTGAATGCTCACTACTGTTTATTTGATCTGCCTGTTGTATGTTTCTTGGCTTCTTGATGTGTTTTGCTCGGCGATGTGGATCTTTTGTTCAGGCAGTCCTACGCTTTATTGGGTTCGGCGGAACGTGGAGCGGTCCTCACGAAACCAAGAAACCAGTTGAGTTCAACAGAAGGTCCACTGTGGTACGCCCGCCGCCCCTTTGCTTCCACTTGCTCGAGATTCGTGGTTTTTTTTCCTAGTTGTTGTTGTGATGGTCCATGTTATCTATTTCGCGTCAGTATTATACTGGAAGATAAGTTGCGCCTCTTTTAATAGTTTAATATTTCTATAATTAACCTTGATTTACCAGAATTTTATCTCTTCTTTGCACTTAAAAACCAATTTCATCATGTCATGTCATTCAATGAAAGGCTGACTCTGTAATAATTCCACTTTCGAAATTGTTTAGCATGCGCATAGACGAAAACAATTTCGTCCTTCTTGCAAACAATTTCAGGAATCTTCGCTGTAAATCAAAACAGAAAACAGTTCTGGAAATTTTGTTCTGAAAACAATTCAAGAAACTGTGTTGCGTTATCAAAACAGTTCAATAAAGAATTATAAAATCAAATTTCTGTGAACAGTATTAGAGCAACTTCAAATAGAGTTGTGGAGGAGTTGCTATTTTTGTTGTCCATTTTCTGTTTGCTATGGTCTATCTGTTTTGTTTCCTACTCCTAATTGTTTATTTTCAGTTTTTCATCTCTGCAGTTACAATTTTCTTTCTTGGCTATTATTTTTTAGAATGAATTTTTAGAAATTAAAAGAACTTTTATGTATCTACCATTACATAACATGTGGTTACAATAAATAGCAACTTGTTATTTTTTTTCACTTTTATTTATTGTATTCAAACATTACATTACATGTGGATTTCATGTTTATAATAGGGGGGGGTGTCAAAGACCTTCAAACCATTTACACACTCCTTAACTGATGTCGCCCTTAGATTATCTTTAATAGTTTGGAAGGAAAGTATCCTCACTCTGTTTAGACAACTATATCCATTGATCGATTGATTACACTCGCCTGAATCCTCTTGGCTTGATTCGACCCAAAGTACTCGTCTACTCCATACACTAGGAATTGGATGCGATGACGAACCATTGGGAATCAGCGTCGTGTCCGGCGGATGGAAGCCCATGAGACAGTCTAGGAATGGGCCGGGGATGTATTAGCCCGCCACACGTCACGTTATGTGCTCGGAGACGAGAAAGGAAAATATGGGGGTAAAATAACGGAGGGGAGGGGGGAGGAGTTGGCAGTACGATGATAGATAAAGACGGTACTATCAACTGTACTCCCTCTTCACTTAAAGCCGCCCTTCCAGTACATGTGGAGAGCCGGGGAGTACAACCTGCAGATCCACAGGAGGTATTCATATAGAAGATTGGAGGGAGGAGGAAGAGTACGTAGCAAATAGGAAATGGGGCATTTGGCACACGGGGGAGTTCCAACAGGAGCGACCTGCGACCACATGCGCCACTACGACTCCGGCGGTTTCTGCCGTTTGATTGATTTGGCAGGTGATGTGTTCTCAGGTCGCCCCTGCAGGAGCTCCACCCGCAACTCATCCCTTCGCTCGTGCCCAGTTGTCAGCGAGGCGGGACTTGGTGAGATATTTCTTTCCCCGTCTTCTCCACCCCCTCTATTTCTTTCTTTCTAACGACGGCTGCAGCATTCCTAGTTTTTAAATGTACAAGAGTTTTTAGCTGCCTACACCAAGAAGACAAGATTTTAGACCTTAGGTTTGTTGGATTGGCAAAAATACCAAGCTGAACAATACGCGGTACAACATTGTGCATGTGCTATCGCGCTGACGTTATGGTGCGGTATTATGCCCATGAACTCTTTGCTATGAAAAAGATTTGCCACAAGGTACGCTTCCCCAATCTTTTTTTGTTTGATAGCTACTACATTCTGCATGTTGTGAAAATCTTTTATTTTTTTTGCTAGTTTCTAGTTTTTTACTCGAATTAATTTTATTGGATATGTAATTAATTTAGTAAGGGAACTTCTACTTTTCTAACTTTAAATAAATCAAGTTTTAAGTTTCATCAACTCGACGATTTAATTTTATCAAAGTTGCATGAGGAACGGCACAAGACGGAACCAAAAATTGTGAGCAACAAAGCACAAACCGGAAAATAACAAAACTTTATTGGATATGGACAGACTTCATGATATATATATATAGCAAACAGAGCTCAGATTCACCAAGGCATCCCGTTTTACAAAAAAAAGGCTAGGATGCATCACCGTGAGGCTTGGAAGGGGCACGACGACGAAATATTTTACACTACCTGCTGCTGCTGCTGCTCTTCTTGGGGAACGGCGCTCTGCTTGCAGTAGTAAAAGCCGTGCTGATCACACGTGAATTCAACCACGTCCGAAAGCTCTTTGTGACCACATCCCAAATCTTAATCGGCAGCAGAATCTATTCAGTCTCATATCTAGAAAGCCGAGAATCTGATAGAACAGAAAATAGTTGTGTCTCCACAAAGAGCTGCAGCATTAATGGATGGTCAGCAGCAGAAAATTCTATTATTGCTGCAAAGCACAAAAACCCTGCATACAGCGAGCTTACCTAACAAACAATATAACGCATATATAGCCATACGAGTCTAAAATTACCAAACCTAGTGTCAAGCCAAAATATCGCACACTAAAAGATGATATATGAAAAAAAAACATATTTTCTAATATGTCAGAAGTGTACTTGTATGCTAGAACACTCATTTATCGGAAGAAAATAGGCAGCTTTCAACAGACATTTATTGACGTTTTCTATAGAGTAAGATGAATGCTAATGGAAAGTCATGTGTTGTACCTTAACGAACTGTCGATCTTTAGTTGGAAAGGAATCAATAAAACTGTCTTTAAGTAGAAGTGATACCTGTGTTCAAAAGATATTCATGTCTTAAGAAACAACTCACTGATAACAAGTTATCATGTCATGTACATGCATATGTTAGCATAAAAAAAAATCCCAACAATAACCAGTTAGATAGATATGAACAACCTTGTCATTATTTGACTGCACGTTAGTTATTGTATGAGAGCGCAAATTAGAACAAAGAGATTCCAAGTAGCGTCTTATGGCATTTAAGAATTGCCCAGCAGCTTCAGCCTGCAAATAGAAACATTTATGACTGTGAATAAGAATGTTTCAACAAAAATTGTAAAACAAGAGAAGATCATGCATATTTGTGAAGAAAATCAGTGAACCAGGAAGTTTGATTTGAATGGACACCACTTGACTGCAAGAACAAGGAACAATTACCAAATAAATCAAATTCATATTTGTGAAGTTCAGAGAAAGAAATTGTGACACATGGAAGTATCACCAAATTCTTTTAAATGCATGCAAAAAGAGTGGGCAGTGCCCTATGGAGATTAGTGCTCACAAAGGGTTAATGAGCCACCTTTACTAGATGCCATAGAGAAGGAAAAATAACACACCATTCCTCCCATCTTTCCAATTGGCCAATTTCAAACTAGAGCATATTAATCTTATTAAAGAAAATGGTCAGTGTTTTTTTTATAGTAATTCGATTTTGGTAAAGTACATAACAAACAAAGAACAAACTTAAAAACCATGAGGCATGAGAAAACCTGAACTTCACTGCATTTGTAAACAGGATGCCGTTTAGCTATAGAGTTTTCACAAGAGAGTCTAGCATGAATAGGACCCAAATCAGAAACGAGCTCCTTGTACCCAGGAAGCCGAGGCATTGAGCATGCCTTTACCTGCATAATTGAAACTCATAATATCTAATTAGTTAACAGGAAGTGCAGTCATCCTAACAAGAAAATATGCTTTTAAGAAAACAAAAAATGGGAATATCAAGATGTAGTTACATGATTAAGCTGCACCAACAGATGATGCTGAAACATATCCATAAAGGATACTCAACCAATCACTTTGCTTTTGTTAAGAAATTGTAGGTCATGTGACAGTAACAAAACTGCTTATTAGCTTTAAAGTTTGTATCTAATTGGTAAGAAGCAAACAAACCTTTTATTTATCATTAACCATATACTTAGGCCTAGGATCATTATATAAGTTTGTGTTTCGGCTCATCCACAACTCCAAAGTCGAGCATTATCACTCCCTAGGCTTAATATTATGGGCACACCTTTAATAACATGGTACTGGACATGTAATATTAACATAAAGATCAAGGAAGTTAAATGCAACCCTACGAAGATACTCGAGATGCAACAAAGGTATCAGATCATGGTCAATATAAAAGAAGGTTAATGTGAAGGCACCGAATAATTATGAATAATCAGAGAAAAGTCTGCAATGCATAATAATATAAAACAAGCAACTTACCAACAGAAGGAAAAAAAGGTTCACAATCAACATCAAGCACAGAGGTTATAAAAGTCTAGTTGCATAACTATTGGTGTTGTTTACGTAACTGTAAAGTACAAACAATTCTTACTAGTTTTTTTATGAGCAACCTCTTTTAAGTACCACATATTGCAGCGGTGCTGGTCAAGTCTTTTTGCGCACAGCATGCATGTTGTATCATATCTTGCTACATGTTCTCCAGATAACAAGATATAATCTAGTTTTGTACCTACTGAAGTTTAAAACGAAGTGCCACATTTCCCAGTGACTGCAAACTTGATAGAGCATCAAAGAGATAGCCCTACGTACCGTGAAGCATGCATTGCATAGTTTACCAACATAACATCCATAATGCAAAAGTATGATGCAGGACTAACACACTTAACCTACGTTTATGAAAGTCCTTTTGATGTGATATGAAGAAAAGGTACAAGAGAGACCATTAGCAACCCTTTTTAGGTAAGTATGTTTGTAACCATTAGCGGCCAGCTGGTGTTTTTAGTCATTTTAAAAAAGTTTACCTGTTAAGAGTTGCTACCACTATCAAAGAAGATTTTATACTATGATAATAAAAAAGAGCAAAAGCAAATTGGTGAACTCCAAATAAACGCTGAAAAAAGAATACGAAAAAGTTTGACATCTTGGGCTTTGGGCATATATAGAAGACAGTTGCTAAGATGAAGTGTCACATCCCATCTGAAAGTATGTGATATAGCACTATAAAATGCATGTTCGTAGTCACTAACCTTCTCCTTGAAAACATTAATTTGTATAAGGTTGGCTGTCTTCATCTTGATATCTGAAGGTTTATGCTGTAATCCTACCTATCAAACAGAAGCATATATGTAAGTTTCCAAAAATCAGTCATTCGTGTAAAACATGACTGTGGGAAAAAAAAAAAAACAGTTGAACAGTAAAGGCACATAAAATATGACTGCCCATGATGAACGATTAAATAAATTGCTGTCCAACCCAAAAATAAAAGGGGGATTGCAATACACTGATTCAAAGTGTCAAGGTTAACTCAAGGAAAGCAGAAATGGGCTACCAGAAATGTAACCATATGCATAAGAAACAGACAAAGATAAGGATATCCTTCTGCCAACTAGACATTTATTCATTTCCCCGTATCTCCTTGCATCTTAATCATAGAAACAGATAAAGATTGCTCTGGATTTGTGTATGTTAACATGTTTGCTGACATGGCATGTAACAACTTAATCTGTTGCCTATTCGAATGCCTCATGTTCTCATGAACAAAAAAAGAAATACACACATTTGCACAATGAATTTTGCATTTTTTTATTGTGCCAAATTTGATTTCTGTTATCTCTTTTGACCACAGTTCAAAAGCTCATTAAAGCTTATGAGACTATAACAAGTATTTCAAGAATGCATGAAGAGGAATGTCAACATTTGTGGAGATCCTATTTTATTTTGTTCAATCACCTGATGTACATTAGACCTATATCCCCTCATCTCTAAGTTTGGCAAGGTAGTCATCCCAATGACAAGTGCATTAGATAATTTGCTAGGCACGAAAACATTTCATAAGCACACAAGATTCCAAGTATGAACCACTCCTAGTTCCTTTTTCCATAAGTTACGGCATTAATTACATATGTAAATTATTTAGTTGACATGTAAAGATCTTAAATTAATAATACAGTTATCAAATTAACAAATTGAACAAGTAACCTAAATTCCTCGTAAAGAACTTATTTTTCAAAATAGAATGCTCCAAGGCAACAGTCAGGATGAAAGAAGATTAAATTTTTATTTGATATTTCTTGACTTTAAAATACAAAAGGAATCAATACAACTTACCTAAAATACCCATCATAACCTTCATTGATAGATCCATGTGTGTGTGTGTGTATATACATGTATATATACAAAGTGAAGGTATACATACGGCCTGCAACTATATCAACAGGCATAATGGAGTTCTTTCAGCATTTCTACCATATAGCATTGGGTTGGGTTATCTTTGACCACTCAATTGGACGAGCACTTTAGATCTAAGTTATTTCAAACAGAAACCATTTCATAAAATGACATTGTAGTTTATCCAAGAAATGAAGAAAAATAAATATAAGCATTGATGAGGACAATTACACTACAAGAAAAAAAGCAAGAAACAGATGAGAAAACTTACAATATATGGAACTGGAGCATCAAGAAAGTCCAACATCTTTTTTGGTAGAATCTGGAAAATGTAATATCATAGTTGGTTCAAATTCCTAAAATTAGCAAAAGAATTAATATAAAATCTATTTAAAGGACATGACCCAGAATGATAAAAGCACTTCAGCAAAGAAATATCATTAGATTTTAAAAATACAAAATCTACAACTAACACTTCCTAATCCTTGAAAAGAAATTTCCAGTTAAGCTTGTTAATTTTAAGAGATATCATTAAGAGATATCATATAAAGGTCATTCAAAATAAGTTCATTCATTTGAGCAGGCAATATGCTATAGTTATCAATACAAGCATCATGTTAATTTTATGATAAAAATGCATGTTTTTCTTCTTGAAATTATCTAATAGAATCATAGAGATTGTCCAAGCACTTAGGAACTAAGATATGAAAGCAAAAAAGTGGTTCAAAGTTGCAGTGGCATTAGCAAAAGCTTAATCAAAGAACTTTTGCCGAAGGATAAATTTATACTAGTGGTTCTGAATGCCTCTTTTTGGTTCAGCAACACACTTCAGATAAGCTCAGTGAAAACCACAACTCCATAATGTAGAAAGTCATGGTTCTATCAAGATTCAATGTGAAGCAACAAAGGATGATGCAGACAAACAGGTCCAGTTTAAAATATAGCTAGCACAAAAACTTATGAATTGCGAAACTACGTTTCTTTTCATATCAGAATAGAGTTGTAAGACATAATAAAGACAAACAAACAAACATGTCACCGCTTGATAATATAGCGCCCTCAACTGATTACATATAGCCATGATAGAAGATCAAAAGTGAAAGTTTGCCTATGGATACTAAGTTAAGAAGTGATAGTGAATGGTGCGTCATAAAGAGGAAATATGGTGCTACATCACCATGAACGAAATTAAAAGTTTATATATATATATATATATATAAAAGAAAGTATACCTGATAATGCATGCAAAAGAGCTACATAATAAATGTAAAATTTAACTTAAAAAGATTGTCTTTTCTCAAATTAGTCTGATAGTCTAATAGTCACCTTCCATGAGAAGGAATATATTTCAGATGGTCAATGTACAGTCAAATCAAATGCAAGTCTCTAACTCTTAAAGGCAAAAATATGGTTGTAGATGTCCATAAAAGTACAAAAACTTTTTCATGAAAGGAGATTTAGGCTAATAAACTCACCGGAAGCAACAAGCTATGCCACTGGAATGGACGAATCATGGGTATGATGGACAACACTATGGCTGAGAGGACACCCTGCACTTAGTTTATTAATGTCACCCTGGACTAAGTATAAACACAAGCAATGAAATTTGATTCATGACACCAAAAGATGGTTCAGACAGTAGACAAACCAAGTTAGGGCATATGACAACAATTTGCTTTTCCAATAGAACTCCAGCAAAGAGTGTCAAAACCTGAAAGAGAAACTCCGTCAGTTTTCCCTTCAGAGTAGATTATCATACACGAAAAAAATGAGAACCAGTAAAACATGTGGTTGTGCATGCAGGCACATAACACAAGCAATTTGTGACAGCATGTAGTCCAATATATTAAGGTATCCAAAAACAACTAATTTATCATTCAACAGTTAGATCAAATAAGTACCAAACCAGAATTACCAAGCTCAAGTTAAAACAATGATCAAACTAAAAATCAATTCAAGGACATAATTTTATCCGTGTAATCATTTCATACCCACTAATGCAATCTGTAAATAGAAAACTGAAAAATAAATAAAACTCTGTCATGGCCCAGAATATTATAACACTCTCAAGAGTAGTAACTCTATCACAGCCCAAAATATTATACCCACTGATCAGTCAGGTATGGAAAACTCACAGTTTCAAGAGATAAAGCATGGCAAATTGTAGAAGTAGTCCAGATTGACAATGCAAGAGCTTCTTCAGCAGCTGCTAATCGAGTGTTAACCTTGTCGAATAACTTCAGCTTTAGATAATCAAGTTAAACAAAAGGACTAGACAAAAAAGGGAACAGATCACTGAATAGAGTGGCTGTACAGATGGCAGACTTTACCTCAATAGCTTGTTTTGGTGAAGAAGGAACTGCATTAGAAATACCATCTAACCCAAGAGATGATACCGAAGGTCGGCAATATTTGATGGGCTGTAGATGCTCCAGTGGGTTAAATATGATTTCACCTCCCCGAGGTGGGAGAGGAAGAGCATGATAGCCACAAACAATCTGTAAAGGTTCATTATTATTGGCCTGCAACAAAGATAGCAAAAGCTTTGGCTTAAAAGAACAAAGGGACATAGTAGAAACTATCATTTCTCATTTCAAAGTCAAACAAAGTACCTTAGCCCACTCCATCACTTTTTCATCACCAACACTTGTTTCTTGCTTGGAGCTTAACTCATATTCATCATCATCATCATCAGATCCCACATCTCTAACTGAACTGTCCAAAACCACTTAAACTCATTCAAACATTGGAATGGATAAGAATATCATCATCTTCAGATAGGCTATTTACTCCATGATGCTAAAAGGATAATAGAAGTTTGGCATCTAGTATTGGGAAAAGAACTCGAAAGATGAATTGGAATAATAAATACTCTTTCACAAAATAAAAAACACAAAAAATCTAAAATAAAAATTTCTACCACCTGTACACAGACTCCAAGCTTTCCACACGGTGTAGTCTGCCACTTGCAGAAGGGTACATCATGCCAACATCTGGTGAAGTCTGCCCATTGTCAAAGCATCCATTTAATCTTTCAAAACTATCAGAACGTGATCCTGAAGTCTCAGATATATTATCATCATAATGTTGCCAAACCCTTCTAGTTTCCCGATCTAGTTCCCTCAGGTGACCAAAATCTGAAGCTTCACTGGCAGATTCTGGGGAATGAGATTCCAAAGTCCTACATGGAGATGGTGACACCTCCCTCTCCAGTGGACAAACTGGTGATGAAATAAGACCAGATACACTATCAACAGGTATAGCACATTCCATCCAACTGCTAAACAATAGCTTATTGGGGGAATCAGAATTCTCATATAATTGTTCAGGAATTGTGACCCCATGTGAGATAGAATCTGTAACAGCCATTTCACTAACAAAATGTGTTATCCTGTCAAGGCGCTCCTGTGCAATTATGCTGTCGGAGAATACAATGTACGATAAGCATCAGGCTCTAAAATGAGAGAAAACTTTAGAGACCATCAGTATGTGAGAGAAAACAAATAATAAAAAAGCATAATATTTTACTATATCACATTAACTAGAGTGAACAAAGGCAAACCTGTTCAGCATCTCATAATGGAGCTCAAAAAAAGGGACTCTTGTAAGTAAGCAATAACAACGTGGAGCAGAAACCAAGAACCGGCTAGACTTGCAAGAAGAATGGGGGAGGGGCGAAACAGCACCTAAAATACCTGGTGCTCTCTGAACTATCTCCTGGACATGCAGGCAAACACCATAAAATGGAGCATTGTCTGAGGCCTGAGAAGCATAAAAAATGGTCAGGATATATGAGAAAACATAGACATAAGAGAATTAAATAAACTCAAACTGCATACTTTATCTAACTACAGGAATACGAAAAAGACAGATAAATATCAAGCACAACAATTCTAATACTAGTTTATAAAAGCCTAAAAGTAATCTGTCTCATGAGTAACTGAATGGTGCCATCTACATATCACATCAAAGTGAACATATCCAAGAGCTACACCTGTTAAAGCACACAAGTTTCATGAATCAATTTTTGAAACACATTAATCACCTTTCGACTTTTTCTACCTAAGGGCAGGCATTTCCATGAAAAACAACTGCAGAACTCAGGGAATTGCCACTTTAATGGGACTTGATCAAGTTGTGAAAGAACAACCTACATGCAATTGACATCAACCCGACTTGACTAAAAGAAATATGACCCGACATGGCAGGATGCAACCAAACCTAGACCGCATTTGGATCCAAATGAGGTAATTGCCTGAAACATTCCTAATTTTCATGTGAAAGTTATTTACAGAAACAGCAAAAGTCGTTAAAATACCAGATCTCTTCAAACACTAGAATCTGAAACTTGTGTTCTTAAGAAGCAAAAGTTTACCAACTGCAAAGCAGGAACTCCATCAAATCACAAAACCAAAGTTGTTCTTATTCCAAAAATGCTACAAAGCATGGAGAAAGACACAAGACACACAGGTAACAAAATGTTCTATTTTTGAAAGGTACATGACAAGGCAATAATTTTACAAAACATTAAAGAGGATAATAACATCATGATAGACCAGAAGTTCAAAATACATGATGCTGCTAATATTAAACATGTGAAGCCTAATGAAGATGTTTAACAAAGTAAATATGTGCCTTTGAAGTAATGATGCATGTCAGCATGTATCTGACAAGTATTGCCATTTAACACACACCAGAAGCATTTTGAAGTGTTTGTGCTTCACAACAAAAACTAAATAACTCTATTTTAATGCATGTCAATGGGCATGAATAACAATTCTCAAACAGAATTCATATTAATATATCATGTCTTCTTTCTTTTCCAACTATTATGGGTTGAGCAAGAAAATAACACATAAAAAACATAAACACAATATGAATGTCTACCAGAATTAAAAATTAAAAATAACAAAAATTGTCCACACCATTTTACAAATGATGAACTCTTTGGTTTAATACAACCAAAATTAAGTAAATCATTGACTTACTACCTTGAATAGTATAGATCAACTGTCCTTTGATCCAAACAAATTCTAGTGAAGTTCTCAGTTTAAGATGGATCAAATTTGTTGGTTGCATTGTTTCATAACTACCAGTATGTAAGCTTCATACCATATTGTGCAAATGTGAAAAATAGTAAAATACCATCTAAATTGGTTTCTGTTAAATTTCATATCTGCTTTTTATAATAAATCTAAACTTCCACATAATATGTATTCATAAGAAAATAAATGCACTATGTTAGAACTCATAAATCTAACATCAACAGAGAAGCATACTAGGATGAACTATGATCCCTGATTTATTTCAAAACTTTTTTTATTTAATTCATGTGCATACACCACTATAAAGATATAACAATGGCATTTCACTCACACTTAAATCTAAATCTTTCATTTCCTCAACAAAAGCTTTGAATCCTCTTAACATGCAGGTTTCGAGTTCTTATCAGCCTTGTTAAGAAAAAAATACAATTTTCTTTCTGTGAGCACATCAAGGAAACGGCAAGTCCAACTAGTTTATGTTATAATATTATAGACAGATGAATTAAGAGTTCTAAAGAGAAAGGCCACCAAATATAAATCATAGAGCATTTAAAATCAATTCTATTTAAATGGAAGAACAGGTGATCATCTCAAGAATTAAAAAACAGACCTTCAAGCAGAAGACAAAAGCTAAGTCATCCCTAGATAGATGTTCCTGCACAAAGATTAAAATGAATAAAAAGAGCTTGTTTCACTAAATGAACCACAAAAATTAAAAGTCCATGATCAAGGCCTACCATAGAAAAGACATTCATTCTAATAGTTAACAAATATATGACTATTTGGCATTATATTAAAAAGGACTAGTCAGATTATTCTCAAGTACAAGATCTGTGATTGACATGAAAAATATCATGCTGAATTTGCCAAGGTTAAGATAAATAAAAAAAATGATATAAGCAACAAGTATGCTATCATCCCAGATAGCAGGTCACAACTTAGAGACTTGTAATGGTCTCAACCAACATAGATTATTCAATATGTTCAGCACCCCAGAACCTGCCCTAAGTATATGGATCATCCAAGCATAAGTATGGGACTATGGCATGCTCTTCCCAAGGTCGCAATTTCAGAAAACGGTAATGTATCAGGCGGAGCTTGGGCAAGCACCGAATCAATCCGTGCTGGTGTATTGAGTGCCAGTCTGCTGGTATATATTGAGTTCCCAAAAAATTTATGCTGGTACATAACAACAAATGAAGTTGTTATCTCACTAAAGTTTGGGCCACACAAAGTATAACAAAATCACATTCTAATGCAAATCTAAGTTTCATTGGCAATCCAATAAGAATTCTAGTGAGCCATTCTTCATTGTGCGCCAAACATAGAACCCGAAGGTGATCTCATCTCCATCAAAAGAGCTTAAAATGACCTAAAACAGTCCCCAAATAACCTGAAACTTGGATCCAAAGCTATGAATCCAAACCTACTGCCAGGGGCTACCTCCCCAGAATATAACAACAACCAACCTCCCGAGAAACAAGCTACCTCCCAAGAAACAAGCTCAAAAATCTAATAAAGTGTAGAAGTGGTACTTGTCGAAACTTTAACATGCTGATTGGAGTCAGTAAGAAATTAAATGTCAATCTTTGTTGACAATTAGGCTGTATTTTCAGCACATGAGAATTACTTAGTAGCATATGTAACAGCAAAAAGAATCAGCATTACTTTCTATTTTTCTTAAAGTCCTCAATATCTGAAGATGATGATCCATCTCTGGCTTACCTGGCCAAACACGACCTCATTGAGATCACTCATAGATGGTGTTCTCTCAAGCAAGCGAGCCTGCATCAACCATTTTAACACATGATCATATTTCATGTAAAAGCATTCTGTTACACAAAGCAATTCATCTTTCTTCATTATATCAGGATGTACTCTTGTTAACAAGCTGAAAAGCAAGAATTGGCTCAGAAAATCAATATTTAAAGGAAGTGTCAGTAACAAGTAACAAGAAAGGTTATCTTCACAACATTTACGTTCTTCAACTTTATAGTAAATGTAATGGTAAAGCTAGAAGAAAAGGCATTTCAATATGCAAAATACAAGGTGATTTATTAGATTCAATAACAGGATTAAAAGATTGTTGATGTGAAAAAAGAGATGAAGTTGATAGCATTCATTAGATCAGGCCCAAAGCAGTGATAGCTGCAATTAGCAACGAATCTTCAGAAAAGAACAACAGATTTCACCATTTCCTATTCTACGACTACAATCCAAGGTTTTGAACATGACCACTACTACATCCAGGTAACTACCAGTCCGACAAGAGTCCAGCACTCGGACTGGACAAATTTGCATGGTCTGGTTTAGAATAGAAATTTTATAATTTTTCCAAGTTTGAATGGCTGAAAACAGCTGTCAATCAACAGGTGTTGGTTGTCCTCCATCAAAACCTTTCCCTCATTTTACCCGCCTTTGCCCTCCTTTCCTCTGCATTGGTTGAAGCCTCCGCCATTGCTGCCACGGTATTAGCCTCCTCACACCACCATTGACATCTCCTCCTTTTAACAGTTGTTAGTTGTCCTCTGCTGAAATCTGTTTCCCTACTTCTATCCACCTTTTCCCTCCTTTCTTCTGTCTTGGTGCCAGCGGTTCCTCGGTATCCCCCTCGTCCATTCACTCGTGTTGCCACCTCCGCACGTCACCACTACCATCTCCTCCTCCTCCTCCTCCTCCTCCTCCTCCTCCGCTCTTCTCTCCCTCTTTTTCCCAGTCTTGGTAAGGGCTCAAACTGGTACCTTACTACTCTCTGCCATTTTATCGAGTGTTGGTGCACTGATATATACTGAGTTTCAAGAAAACCTGAAAAAAGAACGATGAAAAAACAAAAAAGAATTTCTGGTACAGAACCTATGCTGCCCTATACAAGGCAGTATAGGCCCTATACTAAGTGGTACAAACCTGGCACCGGGCAACCGGACCCTATACTGACTGGTACAAGACCTGCACCAGGCAACTGGGCAGTCTCTTGATCTGCATACTGCTAAGTTAACAAATCAGTAAATACTGCCCATACCCTACCATCTTGGATGGTATTGCAAACCTTGATTACACACCTCTGCCTCAGTGTCGAATTTCAAAGAAATTCAGTTTTCATATAATTTCGTATTCATTTTCACCCATTACCTACCAACTAAAGAATAAGGGGTCAATGTAACCATCTTAATGAATAGGATAATAAAATGAGCAAATAATTGTGATAATAACTGCAGGTATATGTGATAAGCACCAATAGCTACCTAAGATTAAAAATATCAGTTTCAAGATTCTGAGAGATTTTCAATTTAATTTAGTGATAAACTTCTAGAACATGTATATGGATATTATAAAACTAGTCGAGGTACCACAGAATAACTAACAGAAACTTGTTTTGATCAAACCATGTTTGACCAAAAGGTAGTGTTTCATCAAATAATTAACATAGTAATTCAAACTTGAAATCAAAGCTGATTGAAGAGAGCATTGTTCACTGTGTTCACCCTTTTTTTTATTTGAAAAAAATTTGAAAAATGTAGTCATCTGAGCTATAGAGAGCATAACTAAAAAATCAAAAGAAATAATAACTGTTTCCTGTATTTCCAGCATTAACATCCTATTCCACTCAATTTCACAGACCATCATTAGGTTTAAAATTCAATACAGAATTGGGAAATGATTTCTATCTGAATCTTTATCAGAAAAAGCTGCAATGCGGCAAACCAGATTGAGAGAAAAAAGGCAAGAAATGAAACATAATACTCCATATATAATATTCTGTTCACACATCATTCAATCATAAAAAGGTGGCCTAGTGCACAAGGTTTCGACAAATGCAGGGTTCAGGGATGGCCAACGTACACAACCTTACCCCACAGGGGAGAGAGATTCTTTTAAGAACTCGAACCTGATTATCTAGATCGCAAAAGAACAATCTTACCATGACACTAGTGTCCACCTTCAATTAATCAACCTATGCTCAAAACCAAAGACCACCAACAAATCAATATCCACATGCGAATGGAGTTATCCTTTTGCAAAGTGTGTACTGTGTGGTTAATACTTAATAGTGCATCATCAAAGTTATTGACACAATATAAATGACTGGACTAAATGGCATGCATCCATCCTTTCACTAGCCATGCCTTGTGACACTTGGGAACTATCCAATGCCTGCTATTACATCCCAAGAAGGAAGACACCATACAAGCCATTTTAATAGTTAATCCTGATTTATACACAACAAAGTAACAAACTACAGGAGAAACTAAATAGCAACAAAGAAAACAGCTGCTCTCACTGGTCAATGAAATGAAGAACCTGCACATGCTTATACTAGTAATGAATATATGTAGCCACTTATACACAAAATTTAGGATCATATAGATTGTCTCTAAGATATCAATCATAATTGGAAAGATCAGACTTTCTCATCATTGACTATGTATGACGAGCTAATGAGTTAGTACTTGCTCTAGTTACAAGAGATATTTAACAAACCTTAACACCTTCAGGAAAGCAGAAAGCAGGTAACTCATTCTCTCTCATTGCTGCTCTCTTCCCAGGAGGGTATTTAAAAAGAATCTGCAGTAGCAAATTAGAAGTATGCAGTAATAAGTGATAGCCAAAAAATAAAATGAAGGTACAACAAACTTACAAAATGACAACAGCGCAAAGAAAAGAATATCAAAATGGAGCAAAATGAAAAATCACTACAACTACCTGCATCTACTAATAATTGCTTCACCATATATTTTATTGGCCAGCGAGCACCTCTAAAACTAATAAACAAATGAATTCGCAGGTACGCAAGCACTTTCATGAACCACTTTCAAAAAGAACTCCAAAGGTAATTTTTTGGGGCAAAGAGAAGCATACCAAACATGCCCCAGTTATGTTAACAATAATTGAGGATGTATGGTGATACCAAGTGAAAGCCTCAACACACAATATAGACCAGCAAACTTGAAGTCTACGCTACATGGAAAAAATGTGTAAACTCTATGTCACTTGAAAGGAATTCTTTGGATTAAATTATAGCAAAAAGGAAAACCCCTCTAATCGAAAGAGCAAAAATAGCCAGAGGCATGGAGATAGTTGCTAGAGAAATCAAGTTTATTGGCATATTAAAAATACTTGATGGTGGCAATATATGTTTAGGGAGATGAGCAAGGATATGAAAACCGACATTTGACATACCGAAATGTACTACTCGGTACGAGTGGTACGAACCAGTTCGATAGAGGACCGGTATGCGTGGTACATCGGTACACCTCAGTATACCATTTATCGGTATACTCGATATGGCTCAGTACATACCATACCAATAGCTGGTTGATACACCGGTATGGACCGGTAATGCAAACCATGATGAAAACAACTATAAATAATGGACAGGATTACAAATAATTATACGACAAATAACAAATAATTCAGTCATTAAAAATTATAAAAAAGCCATTAAGAAAGCAAAATCACTAGTACAATTTAACAAATTAAGTAGCTTATTTCATATCTTCCAAAGACAATGGTCAGAGACTCAGAGTAACATAGGACTTGAACTCATTGCATTGCAAGCCAGAACCTTGGCCTACTACTTTGATAATGTATTGGGTCCAACTTTTTCCTTCAAGATAAGATCCTCTCAAGGATGAGACCTAATAACTAGAAATCTCAACATAAATCAAAGACGAGATAGAAAAAGAAGAGGCAGGTTTATGAGAGTGAAGTATCATGATATAACTACAAAAACACATCAAGGCAAATTGGTTTTATTGATACATGTGAACAAAGGGCAACCATAATGTCTCCCAAACTAAAACCGCCTGTGTATTGGCTGACCATGTCATACTGACTGAAAGACAGCTGTAGAAGTATAATACAAATAAAAATGTCAAAAAAAGTATGGTAATTCACATATTTCTACCCATCTAATGAGCAGACCTGAGGTTCCAGAGTAGGTATACACCCATGATACTGAAGCTTTCTAAGATCCAAGATTTCTGATTTTGCCACCTCTGACTCCCAAGTTTTGCGTTTTGCAAAAGCCTGCTCAATGGCTTCAACATTTGCATATGAATGAAGGCCAACAATGAAGAAATGCTCATATAGTGATGATGGTTCATTATTTTGCATATGATCCTGCATCAAAACAACCCAATTCAATAAAGCAGCACACTATCTGTCTGAAGCAGCAATTCAAATCTAATAAAAAATGATTGTTACAAATCAATAATTGACTGTGAATGATAAATTATTGACTGTGAGCAAGGTATAAGCTACAATAAAATCAAAGGGATCTAAAAACCAGAAAAACAGCAAGTGGTTCTTGTGCATTCATCTAATTATCTGACTAGGTGAAAGATTTCAAAGTTACCTAAAATTGCATGTTAGCTTCACTCCTCAGGTAGTTACTAGGAAGAAGAATGTCCATGAGTAGATAATGCAAAAATATCAAAGTTATCAATGTTTGTAAGAATTACAATCCTCGTTTACTTCTTCCTAAGACTGGTAGGTAGTGGATGGAATGGTACTGGTTTCGATTGGCACAAATACAATTCTATTAAAAATTAATGTCGGTATATGGTCGACATCGGTATACCAGAAACTGATTTGGGTGACCATGGAGGAAGCATGGCTGGTATGCCATGGAATTCTTATTCCATGCTGCCAATCCTAATAAGCAACCTTCATGAGATATACCCTTCTGATCATAAGATCCAACACAACCTTTACCATGTAATATGTCAAACAACCTGCACAACCAATTTCACTATAGAACTTCTCTTAAATTGTTAGAAATCCTTCTAGACAATCTCTAACATAGATCCACATAGCTTTGACAACTCTGCTTGGACTCCTTTGAAAATCATGCTTAGAGAGCAGGCAAGAAGGTTAAGTGCAATAAAAACTTGAGCTCAAGTTATCCTCTAGAGAAATTTGAAACAGCAAAATTAGATTACAAAAGCAACAGTCTCAGACTGCATTAAGCAGATATATAATGAAGAAATCAACCAACAAGCAAATTCAAAGATTTGTCAATATGAATGGACTCTTACCAGAGAGCCACAAGCACAACAGCTAAAGAATCACTACTTTTAAAAAGAACACCCTGAACTATCTGACTGCATAGATGAGTATAGTCTACAAGTCTACAAATATATTCCAAAGAAGCATACCACACTGGTCTAAAATGCTATTACAACTGCTGTGAGCAATATACCAAATTTGCTTTAACAACAGATCAGATACGTAACTTCCACCGTAACTGGACAACCAGGATCAGTTACTACACTATCAACATGCAATCAACATTAACTTAAAATAATTAATCTATAACTGTCTAGATTCCAAAACTCCAACAGCAGTACACACCAAGGCTTTTGAATACCATTTCAATCTTTTTAAAAGAAAGGTGGATAATTTGACTTTTGAGTAATAAATGCTCTCTTCAAACAAGAAAATATTTTTTTCTTGACATCTGCAAACATCAACAACTACAAGTCTTTGTCATGCTCAAAGTAACTTACAGATAACAATCAATGTTTTCAAAAAGCGTACGGGCGCTCGCCTAGGCATTCAAGAGAGGTGAGGCAAGACCCAAGCGCCTCACAACACCTTGGGGCGAGGCGCTTCCATGAAGCACCACTCGAGCGCGCGCCTAAGCCCAAGTGTTGGGCGGCACGAGTGAGCACCGTAGACAATTCGAGTCGACTTGGAGCCTGGGTTCGACTGGGCGAGTAAATCAATTCAATCAAACCAACTTATGCAGGTTATACAAGAACTTACCCTAACTTCGACCCAATGAAAGAAACCAGAAGTGAAAACCTACTACTGGTCCATCGCCTTCGTATGTGTTGTTCGCCATTGCAACTTCGACCACCGCCTTCGTACACTCCGTTCGCTTCGTCAATCGTCGTCAACAACCTCATCCACTTCATTCGTTGCTGCAGCTTCGTCCGCCACCCTCTCCAGCTTCATCTCCATTGTCGACAACCTCGTCTGCTTCGTTTACTACTGTGGCTTTGCCCGTTCGCCACTGCAACTTCGTTCACCACGCTCTCCAACTTTGTCCATAGCCAGTTTCCACATTCCCCCACCTTCCTCCATGGCCGTCAGTTACTTATCCATCCTCTCATTTATAGGTAATACTTTCGTAGAGTAACTTGCAGCACCATATTGAGATGGTGCACTATTACTTTGTTAGGAGTTACTTTAAAATTCTATGTTCACCACATTGTGATCATATTTATCAATCACAAGGTCCGCAATATCGTACCGTACCGGTGTACCAAGAGTTGGTCGATACGGTATGTACTAATATGTACCGTTGGTACGTTATGGCATACCGATGGTATCATGCTAGGCCGTACCGATTGGTATATCTCGGTAAAAGTCAAAATTTGGGACGGTACTGGTCGGTACACATCGGTATTGGTCGGTATGCCTCGGTACCGGTCAGTACGCCTCGGTACCGGTCGGTACGCATACCGCCCGGTAGTGAGCGGTCCGCGTACCGGTATCCTCTCGGACTGGTACATACCGCCCGTACCGGGCGGTATCATTCGAAATTGCATACCATGATTAATCATAATATATAGTTTTTATATTTTAATGTTCGGAAGCACCTCGTTTCGCTCGGGCAGGCACCTAACGCCTCGGGCATTTGGGACCTTGGTGCTTACCACTTTTAAAAACACTAGTACCAATCAGAGCATTTACTATATAAGCAAGTGTCATATATATAGCTCATCTTGAAAACATAAGCAGTCGATTCTGCCACAATCTGTCTACACTCCACTAGCATTGTTTGATATTTCGGGTACCGGATCCATGCCAGTCCCTGGCTGGACTGGTCTGGGTCCGATACATGCCTGAATACTAACACAAGGTATGCTGGCACGTGTTGTAGACATTCTGTTAAGATCTGAGTACACGCAATGTTCGTAGCCATGTGCCAGTACTCGATAGGTCATTAGACCTATTCATTCAAAACGTAGAAGCATTCCACGGTGTGCTGAAAAGATTAAGAACAACCAGAAGACCCATGCTACATGGACTGCACCACCACCTTTACTGCATATCATATTTTACAGCACCACCTTTGACAATCCATGCTTTTCTAATAAACCTTTTTTAGGTATACTTGGACTTTGGGGAGAAGAAACCTCACCACGTGGGCAAAAAACCGATGCGACCTCACCTCAGTTTTTTTTTTACTTATATAAATAAGTAAAAGTAAAAAAAAACAAGGCAACATCGCCTCATTAAAAAAGTTTTTTTAAAAAAAAGTTAAAAAAGTTAAAAAGGAAGCGACGTCGCCGAGGCGACCTCGCCTCTTTTTCTGCCTTTGTGGGGAGAAGGAAGCAGGAAACGTCGAGGCGACCTCGCCACCTGTTTTCCTTCTCCCCGCGCAAAAAAGGGCAACGCAGTGACCTCATTGGGTCGTCGTCTTGTTTTTTTTGCCTGCGTGGGGGAGAAGAAACGCCGCTTCGATGAGGCTCGATTTCTTCTCCCCGCGACGTCGCCAAGGTTTCTTTTCCCCACGTGGATCGCTGACGATGCCGAGGCCTCGTCGCCTCACACGAGGAGGGAGAGCGGCGCTCCAGGTTATCCCTCTTCTTTCTTCTCTCTCAGTTCATACCACCCGGTAGCGAGTGGCGACGGTCGAAATTGACTGTCACCGACCAATTTAGGGTGGTGATGCGGCAGAAACAGCCCTAATCGACAGTACCGCTCAGTAGCGGGTGGTCCGTTTACCGATCTGCTGGCGGACCAAGACATATTGCCCGATACGGGTGGTATTATTCGAAATTAAAATCTTTGGTTTAGACTTTGAATCACAGAAATTAAAGACGAGGAACACTGAATCACAGAAAATCTGGAACTACAATCTACGTCACATGTCCTAGCTTGCTTGGTTTCGTGAACAAATGTGGTAAAAATTGCACAAATGGCAAGTTAATCTTAAAAAGTTTAGTCTAACATGTCTAAGCTGCGCATCCAAGCAAGGCAGAGAGAGCAGACTGTGGCATAATATAGAAGATCCAAGATAATTTCTCATTTTGTATTTTTTTTTCACTAGGAATTTGTTTATACACCACTCCAGTTCAGAACCCTGTAGAAATGTGTTTAAAGCCAAAAATGACAAGAAGTTTGGCAAAATAAATACAGAGCTCCATACTTATAACATCTCTCCTCAGGTACCTCAAATTATGTGGCCTCACATTCTAGCTGCTTTACAAATGATTAGGCCATGCGGATTAATATAACAAGTTCCAGTTGCATGTCACAAAAATTTCAGAAAAAATATCCCATGCCAGATTATATAAATGGACAACTGACTAGGCTGGTGTAAATTTGGAAATTATAAATGTGACTGTGGATATACCATTTATCCTCTTCATGTTCTTCAGAAGATGAGCTGCAGGGTTTTGCTTTCACTTGACTTTTGGACAAACAAACAAAGGTGGGCCACAGCCAAACTGAGTCATTTTCCTATTACAATTTGATTGTAGCTACTGCAATCAACTCACTTTAATCAACCTCAGATTTTGCCAAATGTCTACACTACTTAACAAAAGACTACGATACATGCTTTAAGGCATACCATAACAAGATATGAAACAATTAATCATCCCCTCCATAGATCACAAACAATTTAGCAATTTATGTAGCACAACCTATCCCACCTGATACAACTGTGTTAATAATCAATCTCAGCTGGGTAACACAAGTGATGCACACCATCCAGAAGAAGGCTCAGTACCCAAAACAAGCATATCCATTAACATGTTTGATATATAATGTATGTACTCCTTTTATATCAGAAACTCTAGCCATTCTTTTTGCAAGGAAAACAATGTTTAAACATGCGAAATCAATTATTAAGGGACAGCAGTATCACATAAATGAAAAAAAAAAAAAAAGACAGAGAAAGAAACAGTTTTATGATATACTGAGCAAGGCAAGGTGGGAGGTTCACTGAGCTCATATATTGAGCATCGCCCAAGCAAGGGTAAAAGCTTCACCAAGGTCCATCCTGAGCCTTGTAAGGTTTTCCAGGAGCCTAATGTCTAAAGGCACACCTTTTTGTTAGTTTTGTTTTAACTACAACCATAATATTATGGGATGCAAAAGATCGAAGTAAAATGTAAACATATTACTAATAAATGTAAAAGTTATATTCTTTGAGGACTAAAAATCTAATTTATATGACTTGGTCTAAAGATAAAGAATTGTCAATTATTTATTAAGCAACCAGATGCAACCATGAGAGGTAATCTAGAGAAAAATAAATTTAATTCCTAATCTTGAATGTAGTTAAAAAAAAAAGAACACATTTCAATAGCCATAAGAAAAGGTCCAGCTGTAGCTTTGTTTATTATATGAACTAACATAATAATGCACTCTCAATAGCAGTGCAACTCAGCAAACATCAATTGTTTTCTTTAGCAATATCATCCATCCAATGGAGATCCAAATGAGAGGAGCATAACTATATTTATGGATTTTGCATCTTCTTGGAATGAATCGCATAAGTCTGGCATATTCTTGAGAATAGAGCACATATATTTTGCATCCACATACAACACATTTTATTAGCTAATATTACAACCAAATTAAAACAATCGCTTGCCTTAAAGGAAAGAAACCACGAGGAACGGAACTAGGTCAACCCATGAGTATAGCCTCTTTGTTTAATATAATTGGTGTGATTGACTTTATAAGTTTTGCATTTTCTTGAGAATGGAGCCTATAAATTTCGCATCCACATGCAAGTTGCAACACATCTCATCTGCCGGATAACAATCAAATTAAAACAAATACTTGTTTAAAGAAAGAAACCATAAAGAAAGGAATTAGGACAACCCATTAAAATAACCCCTTTGCTTTACATGAGGGGAAAGTGATTGAATTTTTAAGATTCTGCATTTTCTTGGGAATTAAGCACAAGTTTTTAACATCCACACGCGACGTGTAATTGCGATCCACAAAAACTATGATCTCCTTTCAATTATAAGGATTAAATGGAAGGAAACACTTGCTTTAAGAAAAGCAATCATCCAAGAACCGATTATGTCAAAAGGAAGAAGAGAGATGTGTCGGTACCCGCGATTTGGCCTTGATCTGATACCACTGCCGCTTCTGATTCGCCATCATCTCAAAATTTATCGTCGCCCGAACGCTCTGCTCCCTACTACCGCCACCTAGGCCGCTGCCACCGCCGCCGGGACCCCACCTCCACGCCCGCTGCATGTGCCAGCGCCACCTCTGGAAGCTGTTGCTGCGGGCATGCCCCGCCTGCCGTATCCTCGCCAGCGGCGACGAGCAGCGGGAGACCGGGGCGGAAGACGCGCTCGCACGAGGGACCCGCGGCGCGGCCTCGCCCCCGGCCGAGGGTCCCGCCGCCTCGGCAGGCAGATCGTCCGGGGAGGGCCGATCGCCCTGATCATCCCCGACGGCGTCCTCCATGTCGATCTACCGCCCAAGATCCTTCCAAGAATCACGATGATCTCGTACAAGACGATCGAGATGACATCGAGAGAGGGACGGAAGGGTGGGAAGGATCAAGAATTGGGGATTGGTCCCAGGAGGGATCGGGAATTGGTCGTTTCCCGAAGGGGGGGGGGGGGTTGGGGGAGGCGCGATGCGAGACTCGAAGAGGGAGGGAGGCGAAAGGGAGGAGATCAACGAGTTCGTTTCCTAATACCTCTGTCCTTCTCTTTATCGTTTTCTACGCGACGAAAACTAACATATGGCCCTTTTTCTTGGGAGATGGGAAGGGTGGAGTAACGGCGTCGATGCACGTGGTGGGAGCCGTGCGAGTCGGGATGGGGACGGCCCAAAAACGAGTGACACCTCCCTTTTGTCGCTGGAAACGGCGAGGCGGCGACGTGCGCTGACACGACTGGGCGCACCCATCATTTTTGTACTTTTTTTATTGGGCATTATGAGAATATTAAAGGTACTTTGACTAATTTAATATTATTATTATATGTCCTTTGATTCAAGATAATCATTGTTCATCGATTTCTATATTAAATTATTAAAACTTGCATTCTTTCTCCTAGTTTAAGGCTCATTTCAATTCTAGTATGTAAGCTCTCATCATATGAACTATGTCATGTGTCCGTCCCTATTAAATAAAGTTGGTATTGACGAGGTAAGATCACATATTTACAGTATTCGTAGAATATCTATTTTCCAAATTTTAGCTTAAATAACTGTGCCGGTAAAACTCAAAACTAAATGGATGATACATTATTATAGTTCATCATTTCTCAGGCAACACGATGATGTTGAAATGTTAATATTCTTAAAAATTGTTTTATGTATATAATTCATAAATTATTTCCTTGTTTTTCCATTTGGCCCGCTAAATTTAAGTTCAAAAACAAAAGTCAAATAACAGTAAAGCGATGAAATATGTGCATATATATTAACTATTTAAATTTTCCTTTATAAATTCGTTGGCAGATTAATCTGAATTTATTGGCGGATGCAAAATGTGAACATTGAATATATCAAGGATTTAGTTATTTGAAATATATATATATATATATATAAATTAAAAGTTTGAAGAGGCAAGCATGACATTTCTAGATTGGCAAGGGAAAGATATGTGAAGTCAACTACAGAAATACAAATTTTAAGCATAGTGAGAGATCGGCATATAACCGGAGATAAATATCCAAAAACTAATTTTAAGTGTTTTGTACTATATTTCTTTTATATAGCTAACACCAAAAAATTGATTGTTATTTGGCCAAAGAGAACCGAATCAGCATACAACCAGACTAGAAAAGAAACTCCAAACATGAGTGACAATTTGAGGTGGCACGGAGAAATGTTTTAGCATGAACTCAGTCTCATTGCAAAGACGAAATAAACATTGTCGAATTGGCTTATTATCCAAGAATCATTCTAATTCTCAAGGCAATTCCGGGAGTGAGTGATGCTTGGGTATGATTTAGATGAGCTTATTGGCATAATATGTTGGTCATCGATGAGATAAAGCAACACAGGATGGTGAATGCATCCTTGGACTAGTTGTTGGAGATGACCTGCCTGGTATTGCTGAGCTGATCCACACCATCCCCACGCTCGAAAACAGCCGCAGCCCCCATACCCGACCCTGCGACACATCATGAAACGATAAGATGAATTGATCGATAAGGGCACATGAACTGTGATGCAAGTGTGCCACCTATGCACATAGAAATGACTCCAAACTGGCAGTCCTTGCCTCTTCGCTTCATTTCGTATAGAAGAGTACTCACACATCGGGCACCTTCGACAAGGAAAGAAAGGTTTTAGGTTATATATATCTTTTTGGAGAGAGGAATGTTCAGCTTTCATAACAAGCTTATATAATTAAAAATAACTAGAATGCCCACAAAAAGAACGAGTTATGTATCATTACAGAGAAAGCAATGCTCAGCACTCATAACAGTCAAGAACATATAATTGAATGAAACTAGAATTCCAAGGAAAAAGAACTATTCCATTTTAGTTAAGTTTCAGATGAATAGGATATCCTACAAAATTTACTGTCAACGAATTAGAGGATATGTGATTTCAAACTCCTCTGATAGTGTAGGAAAAGCAATACCAAATTATCTGTAGTGTTCTGTTTCCAAGTCTTGGGATTTGGATTTTATAGGAGAAAGTAATTACATATTAAATGAACATGTACCAAATGAGATTCATGGACTGAATTTATTTGCCATCAGCATTCTTAGTTTTTTTAAATATTTCAAACTGAGCTGATCCGAATACCAATAAGAGACAAGCATAATTTCATGCAAGATCATAGTCTAGAAAATATTCAGATTCATCATGCTGTGCTGAATCAATAGCCCAGTTATGGGCATGGAACACATGGTTCAGTTGTAACTTCAGCTGCTAAATAAATTTCATAGCCTCCAACAAAGAAAGGCTCCATAGTCGATAATGTGCAGGAGACACAGAATCAGAATGAATTTAAGGTACAAAGATAAGGTTATAGCCCATGAATCGAAAAAAATATCCAAGAAACATGGAACATTAGGTATAGGAAAAAACTTGATGATCATTTGCAGTCCTAGAAAATTTCATTAAATAATCTAGACTTTGGAAAGAACTTTCTCCAATAACAGCAGCAAAATCTTTCCACAAATGGGAAAGTAATATAAATTGGTAACTAAAACATGAGTAACAGAAATTCCTTTTGTCATCCATACACTAAGTTACAAATGCAATTTGACCCTTAACCTTGTTCAAAGAAGAAACTGTTTCAGATTTTCAATAGCAATTTCATTAAAATTTGATGTTCGATTATATATTTAGTTGACATACTTTGAGGATTAAAACAAATATCAAAAGTTCAGCCAAATTAATTCTACAAAATGCTTCATTGGTTGATCATAAGCTCAATCATGGACACGTTTTCCATTCAACAAGACGCAGCTTCATTTAGCTATTGCATAAATTATACCCTTGCCAATAAAGTCAATGCGTTGGCATATTTGAGTATGGATGTAATCAACATCTTGTAATTTTTGCTTCCTGGTCAATATTTTCACCTGGCATCAGAGTAGAATGCCAGGTGTTCTTATCTGCAGAACCCATGATTTTCCTCCTTATTTAATTCAAATTGAACATGTTATAGTTAACCTTCTGCTAGCCAACAAATAAAGGGAAGTGTTAGAACCTAAATGATCTCATCTACCAATTTAAAATTTCAATGTCTAGGAGTAATTATTTTTTTTACAAAAATAAATTTTCCTGACAATATGGGTTTATCAGTTGCAAATACCTGTGCAACCCAACGGATGACCAAGAGCCATAGCACCTCCATTGACATTTACTTTTGCAGGGTCTAACTTCAGCTTTTTGCAGCAATAAACATATTGAGAAGCAAAAGCCTAGAAAAAAAAGTGTTTGTTCTCTTTATCCCTTGCTGTAGAATTCAACAGAAAAGTTGGCCCTAGACTACTACCTCATTTATCTCAAAAAGGTCAATGTCATCAAGCTGAAGACCAGCAGCCTTCACTGCAGCAGGAATTGCAGCCACAGGACCAATTCCCATTATGCTAGGTTCCACTCCAACTGCAACGAAACTCCTGCTCACTCAAAAATTGCACCACACCAAAAGGTTAGGTCAGATGTAGGGTACTTGAAAAATAAGAATAATGATTCACATGTTCAGAATGATGAAATTAGATATTCCTGTCCAAAATAAGCAAGTGATATTTTACAGGAAATTAGTTGGTGCTAGTAAAACAGTTAATTACAGAACTACCATGTTTTCTGTATTTCATAAGATCAACCATTAAGTTAAAAGTTAAAACATAGACGAAAATAGTTTAATGCAATTAACGTCAAATAGCTACTATATGGATGCTTCATGGGCTAGCATAAGTTGATGAGCAAATAGGAGCCATTGTATGGTATAGGTAACCCAGCGATACGTAGTTCCTTAAACTACAAAAGGTACCTAAAATTAACTGAAAAAACTTTTCAAAAAAGAAAATAAAATGCACCAAGATATTTGCTAAAATCCATTTTATGAAGTGATTGTAACCATTAGGTACACCTAAGAAAATAACATAAAAGTAAAGGAAATAGAACCCTAGACACATGCATAGTATTTAAGATGTGACTATGAGATTCTAAAATACCAAGTCAGATTTGTATTAGACATAAAAATACAAATATGTGCACCATGATAACTGCTAACAATTATTTTATGAACTGGTTGTACCCATTTGGTGAACCTAAGAAGACAAGATAAAACTTGTGGAAAGAAAATATTAGACATGTATAGACATAGAATGTGCTCTTAAGTTTCTAAATGAATAGCTACTCTTATGCATCATTGAAATGGAATCAGAGAAAATAATTTATAATTGATGCCAGGAGTCTCCATTTAAGAGGATGTTGAATCATGTATATAGTCGGATTGTTGAGCTTGAAGCTTTTCAAAAGAAATCCAAATGATTTACGAGCAGCAAAAGAGTGGTAAAAAAGATTTGGCTCCATTTATCAAGCTAATGAAAAAAGAAACAAAAAGTAGTGGAATGATAGCATTTACCTTTATCCATTGTAGCAGTAGGTGTTCAGATCTCATTAAGTGCATATATAATGATAATTTTGTTTCATGTTTTATAGATTCATACAACAAGACAATGGAAAGAGGACATGCAAAACCCTCACCCTCTGCGGTATCCATCAGGCTGCCTTCTACCCATCCACAGATATGCATAACATGTCCATAATGTACCAAAGGAGATATTGCATATATGACCAAACAAAATACATTTCATCTATTACTAACTACCCAATAAAGAAACAACAAAATAGTATAAAAGACATCAGCTGATGGTGGGTTTCAGATGCATAATGTGTTGTACTGACAGTCATAATATCTGTTGGTCATTGAAATATACAGAATCAGACAGATAGCATAGGTATCATTAAGACTGACGTTCAGATATCATGTTCACTACATCATGAGTATAAATTGAGAGCTTTATATAGCCCAGGGACCTTACTTTTTTTCCTTCCCTATGGCAAACTAACTAACCAACTTAGACAAACAAAAAACGGAGCATATTAAAAGTTCAACTGTGTGCAGCAGTAAATAAACAACCTGAATACACCAAGTACTGGGAGCCCCTTTTTCATTGCTGCATCCCTTCTCATGAGGAGGACTGCTGCAGCACCATCAGTCACTTGACTAGAAGTGCCTGCACAAGTGAAAAAGATCTTCAATATGCATCATCAATGATTTAGCCAAGGAACCAAAATTCACAAACTATACGCTGCTGACCAGCAGTTGTTGTCCCATCCTTCTTGAAAGCCGGTTTAAGTTTTGAAAGAACTGAAATTGATGTATCTGGACGAATTCCATCATCCACAGAAACTGTCACTTGCTTGTGCTCTCCGGTTTTGGGGTCTACAACCTTCAAAAGGTAATATCGCAGGATCAAAGTTCTGAATAGAAATAACATCAAAAGAGCGCCCAACAAAGAAATTGTTTGCAGCAGAAGAAAGAGCATATCAAGATTTCTAATGATTCGTTTTTGTTTAACTTGTCAAAAAAATTTGTCCCTAATATCTCTGGTAAGGGTTTAATGGTTATCATTGCATCACTATGTTGCTAAGAAACCCATTGAACAGTTGGCCATTATTTCCTTTAATATCATTGCTATTTATTTCATATTCCTGGTTCTTTTTCCATATAGTTCTGGAACTGCTGCAAACAAGTAGGAACCATAACAAACAAAAAGTGTCTCTCATGCTTTAAGTACCTTTGTAACAACAGGAATGATTTCTTCTTTAAATTTACCAGCGGCTACTGCTGCAGCTGCCTTCCTATGAGATTCAACCTAAACAAAATAAGAGGCATTAGAAATTTTGAACAAAAAATTTACACATGCAATCTCTTTTAAGGATAAAATCAATAGCCACAAACTCACAGCAGCCTGATCTTGCTCCTGTCTTGTTATGCCATAACGTTCAGCCACATTCTCGGATGTAATGCCCATTGGAAGCAAACAGTCTCGGGCTTGTGCAAATAAATGAGCCTGAGGAATACAAAGTAGATTTTTGATGCAAAAAGGATCTTAGGATTTTTTACATTCAAATTAACTATGAAACTATAATTGCAGCACTACAGCAAGAAAATTTCAATTGACAATATAACATAAGTTATACATTGGGGTTAGCAGGCCAATCCCATCTGACTGGATCTACAGTCATTGATTCCACCCCAGCACCAATGCCTGCATAAGTAAGAAAGAGCTAATAAAGCCAGAGGATCAGCCAGAAATTTATAGAACGAGTCAACCCACAGAAAACCATACCAATATCATAAAAACCAGCTTTTATAGCAGCTGCAATATCAGCAACAGCCTGAAGACCAGAAGAACATTGTCTGTTTACAGTTCTGAGTGGAACCGTATCTGTTATTCATGAAAAAAAATGAAATGTAAAAGAAGAACAAATGAATAAACTATGACCATTGCAAAGTTAAGGGAAGTCAACCAACCAGGAAATCCAGCATAAAATGCTCCCATCCTGCACTCAATTGCCCTTTGAGATCCGGGTGCCAAGACTGTGCCAACAATAATATCACCAACTTCACTTGGGTTCAATCGAGTTTTATCCAGCAATGCCTATAGAACAAAATGTGGAAGCTCCCATAAATATAATTCATAACCAAATGAATAAAAGCTCCATGAGAAGGCATTTTATTTTATTTTTTTATTTTTTTTAATTTATTCCATACAGCAATTTCTATGTGAAGGACAAGAACAAAGAAAAAAAGAATTAACCTTAAGAACAGGAGCTAGCAGGTCATCAGGATGTGTATCCTTGAATCCCCCTTTTCTGGCCTTGCAAAGAGCAGTTCGACAAGCACTATTTTACACAAAAAATATAAGAGGTTAAGCTATAGGCAACAATTACTAGAGATCCAGCATAAAAGAATACAGAAAACCTCCAAAGCCATACAATAGGACGTGAGAGCTGAATTTTAATGACAGCTAGTGGTAGAATGCTAGAACCATTCCAATTTCTTGATTGACAGATTGACTCTGCTTCCCTTGCTAGAGAAAATTTTTTATTTGCTGGGAAATATGGTTGATGAAAATCTATCAACAGTCAACACAGAACTGCATCAGGATAAACCAATCTTAAATCTCTGAATTCCTGATTTCTTGGTGTGCACCAATCAAAGTTTTCAAGATTCATAAATCTCAATCAAAGTGGCATGACCATCCTATCTCAACCATTCATGGGGACATAAGAGAAGAAAGAAAATGCAGGAGTATTCCCGCAGGTACTTTTGAGATTAAAGGAGTAGAAATCTTGAAATCCTTGGAGAAGGTTTTCTTGTTACCACCATTCACCAGACATGCCCACCTACAATTTTGTTTCTACAGGCCTTAAAGCATACAAAATTCTCATATTACACATATTTACCCCATACAAAGTGCCAGGCTATTGGCCCAACATACATAACATGCAACATACATAACATGCAAACAGTCAACTTGCACATATTATCCTGCAAAAGGGGGCCCATAGAAGTGCCCTGACACTTGTTTTTAAAACCAAAGAAACATAATATGCAAGAAACGGAAACCCAACTCATCATGTAGCAAAAATAATTCTTTGATGCATGACTCATGTTTAATGTCTTCTAAAGAGCACCTCTGCAAGAGGTCGAAACCCAAGTCATCATGTAGCTAAAATACTTCTTTGATGCATGACACATGTTAAATGGCTTCTACAGAGCACTTCCGTACATATATTCATACATATATATATGTATATATATTGAAGAGTTTGATGTAGCTGAATTATGAGTAGTGGATTGATGGCAATCCCAATCTCTTTGAATGAATCAATGAATAAATTTATCAAAGGATTTTAGAAAGACATGGATTTTGCATCTTTTCCATAGCTAATCCTTATATGTTTTGGTGTTGCATGTTAATTCAGTGGCATTATCGCTTCAAAATGATAACTTTTGTTGATATCTTTTTTTTTTCAAAATTATACTTTAGTTTAGAAACGGAATGGCATAAAAAAATAAATCACATTTGGAAGAGCGGACCGTATCAACCTTAATAATTCTACAATTATTACAAAATCAACCAAGGGATATCATTTAGCGCCAGGAGCCCTACCAAGACGAAGGTGTGGGAAACCCCTAAGAAGAGGGGTTTCCGAGATGAAAGGTGGAGAAGAAATCCATGAAGATAGAAATCCGTTAACAAAACAATCGAGTTAACCATGCACTGTTCTTAACTCAACGAGCGTCCCGACGTCACACACGAGAAAACCAGACAAAAACCCACACTTTCATTTTCTCCCTCTTTCAAACAATGGCACATAACAGGTGAAACAGAAAACCAGAAATGCAGAGAACGGATAGGAGGACTCACGCCACGATAACCACATCATCGCCGAAGCAAGAACTCGGATCCTTCGCGCTCCCACCGGCAGAACAGACCGCGGTCTGTCAAGAAGACAAACAAGCAAGAAAAAGCCCACATCAGGTGCACCAAACCTCCGCTCGCGCGCACAAAAAGCACCAAAAGAGCGGAGATCGGAACGAATCCGAGCATCTAAACCCTAATATGCCTCGACCCAAGCAGATCAACGGAGGATTAGAAGAAGATACCGAGATGTTCGGGGGATCGGCGGAAGGCGAAGGTCGGAGGTGGTGGAGGAGAACCCTCTGTCTCTCGATCGCCTTCTCCATTCTCCTCTCCCTCTCTCTCTCTCTCTCTCTCTCTCTCTCTCTCTCTCTCTTTGTGTTTGTGTGCGTGATATCTGATGTTGGGATGGCGGAGAAGGGAGGGCAAGCATTAAGGAGGGAGGAGCAGAGCAGCGCCAGAAAGCAGGCCACCCGGCATGGGGAAGTCACATAATGCGCTTCCAAATACGACCGCGTTCATGCACGAGTCCTTCTCACCATGCTTAGCGGATCGATGGGTGCATCAACGGTGCCAGCGTTCAACTCATCTACTGATCCGATTTGTAAATTCAACATTTTCACAATATTTATATATATCGTAAATATAAACAAACATAATGAAATCAGATATTAAGATATTATTCCTACTTTTTCTTGGTCTGATGGATCGATTCGGTCTCCATTTTAGGACACTCGTATGGCATCTACAAATAGATCTTATTTCGACACAACCGAAATAAGATCTTTGTGGGAATCATAACCAGATTAGGTTAATACTGATTTGTTTTGTATTTGACGCACGATTTTGTATCCCTAAAAAACTTCTGATTTCGCGCTTCCTTGTAATTCTGTTTCATTATTTATTTTTTTAACATTATTCGAATGTTATGCTTTTATTTTGAACGCAATCCGATACTAATAATTGTCAAAACTTGTCCTCACCACTTATATTATTATTATTATTATTAGTATTATTATTATTAATTCGTATTTAGAATTAAAGATATTAGTATTATGGGAGTTTTCGATGTGATCTAAATGTATGTTGATTACATAAATTTGGAGTCATAATCTAGACAAAAATATAAGGATAGAGTTATAATCTTAATCAAGCATACGAATCTTAGACTCTTTAAGAGTTATGTGTTTAGTCGAATAGATACGAATCCATATTAAGATTGATCAGCCTAATAAAAAAACAAAATCAACCTCTCGATCTATCTTATTATAATTAGACTATTTGAACTATATGAATGTTTATTATAGGCAACAAAAAGAAAATGAGAAAGAAATTTACTGGTTTTGTTGATCTTTATTTTATAGATATATTAAGTTTCTAATCTAACTAATTGATTCATCAAATGGACTCATGATATTGATCCACCGATTCGTTCGATGATTCATTGTCTCCGTGCCCGTTTTAACACACGATGCTACCCACAATAAAATGAATGCTTTTGCCTACTCGAGGTGACGAGATTGCACCTGCTGCTTTCAAACAATTAAAATCTTAAGCTAAATGGCATCCTCATCCAGAAAAAGGACTGTCTTATTGAAAGAGATATCTAACTCGATGGCAGGGTTTCCAAATAACAGGGATGGACAATATCGTATGATCTTGTTGTTGCACACTGGTTGTCTGTCATGTAAAAGATTCGGAGGGAACCTAAATCCAACGTCTGAACTTTGTTGCAAGGCTTTAAATCAGGGTTGAGGTGACACGATAAGGCGTCCTATACGTTATTGTCATTTTGATCTGTTCGGAGATCAAATATGCCTAGTGGCATCGCTCTCGTCTACGTCCAATATGTATCATGATCAAATTTTATCATGATAAAGGCAAAAGATACTTCATGACTGGATTTGATCGTGTGGAGTGTCTTATGGTCAAATTCAATCACGTCGAAGGTGAAAGATGTTTTGTGGTCTAATTCGATTTAATCATATTAGAAACGAAGGATGTTTCATAATCATAATCAGATTCATCAATCGAGCTATTAATCCTTGTGCGCGTGTGTGATCCATCATTGTCACCTCAAATGCTCACGTGTAATCGCATTTAGCATGCCTTGTGATGCCTAATTAGATGTAATTAATTTTTAATAGTTTGAGATCTTACCTAACGATCAATTATTTTCTTATTAAGGTGACGCATCTTAATGGTCCAGTTAGCTTGAACCAACTCGAGAGGCACTTCTTTCGAGGGTCCTGATGCGGGGACCATTAAAAATGAATTTTCCAAAGGGTTCCAACTATTGAATAGACAACGTTGCCTTTTTAGAAAGTATTACAAACATAAGTAACAATGTCTCAACTTAATGTGAGTAACTCTTGTTTTCTCTCTCCTTCGTTGGTAAAGAACTTCAACATATTAGATGATGTAATATGGTGTTATAAACAGGAAGGAGCCACCACCACTAAAAATTTGGACTTGATGGATCCACAAGCTAATTACTAACCCGAAAGTGGCAGAGGTCGATTGTGTTGAGAGGCATAATCGAGTTACTGATGAAGTTTGTGAGACTATGTTTCTCGACTAATATATAGATGTACTGCTCAATAAGATCTTTGGGGCATGGAGATTCATGCCAAGAACAACAGGGGAATCAGCTAAGATAGCTCGACGTAATTAACTACTCAATCTGTGGTCTCAAGTAAAAGAATCTTCATAATCAAGAAGGGCAAAGGTCATCGATGAAATCCCAAACGAGGATCGAAGGGTGCTGATCTAACACCCTCCTTACCACATTGTTGAATTTTATCGAGTGGTTACATTGTCTCCTTGTCGAACCACCAGCAAGGAAATTGTCTTCCTCCTTAGCAATTTGCAGTTAATAATATAAAAGCTCAAACTCGTTGCATAGCTGGTCGAAGAAGTCGATTGAATTTAACGACACATTTTTGAGAAACAACTCATTCGGTCGTCGAAAAGAAACAACACATGAGATCTGAGCTTTTATGAAAAGGAGTCGATAAGCAGAAGTCATGGGGAACCAGCTCTTCCTGAATACTTCGCATGAACGAAGAGCTCACATTGTCTGCGCTCCTTTTCCTTTTTCATATCGCACCTCATGCTCTCCTGGTGCTCTAGGATGACAATACGAAGTTCTACGCTCAAATATACCTCCATTTAACGAGGTTTCTGCTCCATTCTTTGACCCAGCAATATAACTTACCAACTCCGATAATATGGATTGTGAGTTGAGGGCCGTGGAGGGAATAAGTTGAGGCACAAGAAGAGTACCATTGTGAAAGCTAAGGGAGGAACGACCCGATAATTTGTACCAATCCTACCGACGCAAGATGACAAAAGCTTCCGTGGGTGAAGTGACAATGGATGATGAGCTCACACAAGATGCATAGTGATAGAACACTAAAGTTGTGACTAAAGTGTCTCAAGGTTTAGGAGAAAACGATTTCCAACATCGATTCTCACGTAAGGATCAGCATCAAGATACATGTATCTTTTATACGTTCTTGTATGCCCTCGTAACACCAATCATCAGTGATTGTCCAACATACAACTAATCCGAAATCTATTCAAATCTAACATCAAACTTAACGAGAAGTCTTAAAATCAAAATTAAGATGATTCAACAAGACCTCTTTCAAAGACTACATAAAACCTCTTCTAATGATGAAGTTAGTGAATTAAAAGATGTAAAAATAAAATAAAAGATACGTTATGCTTCATTTGAAAGAGCCTTTAAAAGTGCATATACTATCATCCATGCATGAGCGTACTATGCAGAAACATCAAGCAATATTTAGATACGGAGAGGTCCATCAAACCGCAACAGTGATCACTCACATGGTAAACGTGAACAATACAAGGAACCGAACTCTGGTGACAAAGTGACAATGAAACGAGGTCAGATCAAACTCTATATTAATATGGGCATGACCGGTTACACCAAACATGGCAAACGTGAGCAAAATAAGGCAAACTGATATGTCAAGAAGACGAGGTCGCATCGAATCTACATTAATATGAGCACCGCACTGAGTCACCATCACAAGATTACTAGGCAACGGCGACGCCGGGTCAACATGTACGTGACTTCGTTTGATTTAGAGGTTGTAACACCAAATTCTTTGACACTAAAGTTTTTATAATTGCTGGTTTTTTGAAACTAGAGGTCGAAATTAGGGTGATACAGTTTATTTATTTCATAAACAATATAGAAAAAAGGCCAGCTCGCATTTATGATGTTTTAATTCAACAGGTCCCTTTTAATGAATACCAAATTTGGTCGATGAAATTATATAAAAAAAAACACATTATCAGGTACTAAAGCAAAATTGTACACAAAATTGTATACAAAATGTTAGTCAATAATGTGATTAATTTTGGTCGTCAGGATGAATCAACCGTCATTTGTCCATGAAATCTGCAATTAACTCGCATTTAATCAGTTCAAAAAGAGGTAATCTGTTTGATCGATTTATTGATCATGAGAAGAAATGCGATAAGAAACATTCTAACGCAGTAAAAAGTTTGCTCAGAAGAATGAAATGACTTCTCATCGATACTCGAGTATCTCTGAAGTCTGACATGCGAAGATTACATTTCATAATTCATCATAGCATAACACATCAGGAGAAACGAAGAAAAATCGAATAAAATAAAAGGTTGCTCAGAAGAATGAAATGGCTTCTCATCGATACTCGAGGCATCTCTGAAGTCTGACATGCGAAGATTCTATTTTCATAATTCATCAAAGCATATCATAAATTAAGAGCGGGGAAATTTTCTCAGGTGAAAAGAAAACAAATCAACGGAAAAGAAAAATTAAGAACTTCGAAACCATGTAGCGTGAGCAGCGCCATTATTAGCCTTGTGGGATCAGAAATGGCTAGCAATGTAATCGGAAACACGGACCAAGTAACTCTATGATCATGTCCTTCAACAACAAGAATCGTAAACGGAAGCACTACATCGACAACAACCAGAACACTAACCACAACAAGCACAATACGAAGGCGAACGACGAGATGTCATCAGAGACTTAAATACAACGAATCATGGAGAAGTATTCCCATCATATTGTTGCAGTTTCCTCATCATTTGATCCGAACAAACAGGCCTTGAGATAGATCGACAACCTATGGAAGCCGGAGGAGGCGACTGAAACGAAAACTAGACGAAGCTGACAGAAAGGCGGCGATGGCGACAAAGAATTCAGTCGTCGCAGTGATCGAGGCCGAGCAGAACTGCTCTCTGGCACCCCCGTTTTATGGACAGTTGAAAAGTCTTTCTTACCAACTTATAACACAAGTCGACAGATAATTCGGCTTTAATAGAAAAAAAGGCTTAATTAAATAAATTTCAACAGTGTCTTCAAAATGCATAAGAAATCCGTAAGACAAATTCTCATGGAGTCGCGGTGAAAAAGAAACAGCTGGCTCAGAAGAATGAAATGGCTTCTCATCGATACTCGAGGTATCTCTGAAGTCTGACATGCGAAGATTCCATTTCAAAATTCATCGTAACATCAAATAGGAAGAACGGAGAAAATTTGTCAAGCAAATATTAAGCAAAGAAACAGAAAAAAGAAGAAGCTTAGCAACCATAAACGAGTTCTGTGGGATCAGAATCGGTAAAGGAGTATCAGTCACCATGTAATCAGAAACACGGACCAACTAATATCATCATGTCCCATCTGAATGAAATGACAAGAATCACGAACGAAATCACTGAACATACAAACCACATGCGATCTGAAACCCGACGAGGAGAGTAAGGAGGTACCATCGGAAACTTAAATACGAGGAAACAAGGAGAGGTATCTCCATCATATTGTTGCAGTTTTCTCATCACTTGATCAAAACTAACACGGCTTGAGATAGATCGTAACCTGAGGAGGCAATCGAAAATAAAAACGGATATAAATGAGAGAGCAGGCGGCGAAGGCAACGAAGAAGTCACCCAAAGCGGTGATCGAGGGCGAGCAAAGTAGATCTGGGCAGCCCCTTTTATAGATGGTGGAAGAAACCCTAAATCCTAAACATTCGTCCGTGTCTCCCTCCATCACATCTGAGCCGTTCATTGGTTGACAGTATAATCCTAATCTTCGCATCTGATTCGTTTGTGTATAAACCGAAAGCGAGCATTATTTGCCTCTTCATTTTGAATGGATAAGACGTCTTCTCATAAGGAAGATAAGTCCTTGACAGATACTCTAATAGATATAAAAAATTTGAAGTACGTTTCGCAATATATTTACATTCTTAATATATATTAAAAAATTAATAAATATATAATTATAAAATATTTTAAATATTTGATAAATAAATATATTAAAATTATATTTTAAATATGTATTAACGTAAATATTAATACAGTTATATTTCTTTTAGTATTTATTCAAAAATAAATACATATTTTTAGTTAAATAAATATATATAATCTTATAAAAAAATTATATGATTTAAATATATAATAAATAAAAATATAACTATATAAAAAATATACAAAAAAGTTAAAGATAAATAAATAAAATTTCATCTTATAGAATAAGTAAGAACTACCGATTGTAGAAAAAAATAAGTATAAATTTTTATAATCTTATATTCTAGATAATATCACAGATACTTTGAAAATTTTAAAAATATTTATTATCATCTCAAAAATAATGTTGAAATGATAATGCATCCTATCCTATGTTAGCATAGCAAGAATAACATCAACATTGGAATTTTTGTCTCTATATCAAATATAATTTTAAAAAAATATTAAATAATTAAGGTTGTTAAGATTTGAGGTTGTTTTGCCCACGTTAAGAGACATAACCCCGATAAGTTGGAATCCAGAACGGAACGGTACAAGTTAGTGGGATACTCCAAGAAAACTTATGGGTATTATTTTTATCACCCCAAGGACCAAAAGATTTTTGTAACCAAGAGAGCAGTGTTTCTTGAAAAGGAATACATTTTTGGTGGAAATAATGAGAGTGTGATAGAGTTGAGAGAGGTTGGAGAACCTAGCTCAAGCGTCATTCCATAGCTAGAGTTTATTCAGGTACCTAACATGCAAGTTCCAACTTTACGTAGGTACAGTAGAGTATCCCATCCTCCTAAGAGTATGTTAGACATATCAAAGGAGTGAATATTGAGGATATTGATCATCAGACCTACAAGGAGCCTATTACGAGTATAGACTCCGGGAAGTAGCAAGAAGCCATGAATTCAAAGATGGATTCCATGTACTCCAATAAGGTTTAGAACTTGATTGATGCACCCGATGGTATAGTACTTATTGGCTACAAGTAAATCTTTAAGAAGAATATTGGAGTAGTTGGAAAGATAGAGACTTATAATGCAAAGCTAATAGCTAAGGAGTATCGTAAAAGCCAATGTGTTGACTATGACGAAACCTTCTCGCCCATAGCCATGCTAAAATCTATCCGAATTCTATTGGCTATTGTAGCACACCTTGATTATGAGATCTAGCAGATGGACATGAATATTGTATTCTTCAATGGCAATCTCGAGGAGGTATATATGATACAGCCTAAGAGATTCATATCCAATGACAGTCCAAATAAGGTGTGCAGGTTGCTTAGGTCCATATATGGACTGAAGTAAGTTTCATAAAGTTGGAACATAAGATTTGATAAGGCGATCAGATCTTATGAGTTCGTTAAGAACGAAGATGAGTATTGTGTATACAGAAAGGTAAGTGAGAGCGTTATCACCGTTTTTGTGTTGTATGTGGATGACATCCTAATTATTGAGAATGATGTAAGAATACTCTCCACGTTAAAGGTTTGACTATCTAGACACTTCTTCATGAAGGACTCAGGGGAAGCATCATACTTATTGGAGATTCAGATCTATAGAGATATATCCAAGTCGATGCTTGGCTTGTTCTAGTCCAAGTACATATACACAATTGTTAAAAGGTTTGACATGAAAAATTTCAAGAGATGTCTCATGCCATTGAGACATAGGCTATCACTTTTTAGGAATATATCCTAAATACTCTAGAAGAAAGGACATGTCCCTATACCTCAGCGATAGGGTTTATCATGTATGTTATACTATATACCAGGCCTGATATAATGTATACTCTGAGTGTTACGAGCAGGTATTGGGCGAATCCAAGCTTGGATCACTGGAAAGCAATAAAGTATATCCTTATGTACTTGAGAAAAACTAAGAATCTTTTATTGGTGAATGGAGAAAGTAATCTCAGGATTGAGGGCTACACGGACTTGAGCTTCTAGTCTGATGTTAATGATGACAAGTATAATTCAGGGTATGTATTCACTCTGAATAGAGGAGCAATATGCTGGAAGTGTTCCAAGCAAGACACTACTGCTGACTCGACCATAGAGAGGTGGAGTGCATTATTACGATAGAGGCAGTAAAGGAGGGAGTCTGGATGAAGCAGTTCATCATAGATCTAGGAGTCGTGCCGAGCAATGAGAAGTTGATTCCTTTATATTGTGACAACTATGGGGCGATTGCTCAAATAAGGGAACCTAGGTCTCATCAGAAGTGTTCTGAGGAGGTTCCAACTTATTATAAAAATCATGACTCGAAAAGATATAGTAGTGGAAAGAGTTCTATTTGAATATAATATTACAGATCCACTGACAAAGCCATTAACTCAGATTGTCTTTGAGCATCGCAGAGGTCTGATGGGATTAGATACATAGGTGATTGGCTTTAGGTCAAGTGAGAGATTACGAGTTATAGGTGCCCTATAAGTCAATCACGTGAGTGATGACACCTGTAACACGCTATGTCAATCTCTTTGCTTATGATTACTGATATTTTCTCATATTATCTAAATATATATTGTGATATCTTTGGATCTATGTAATAAAAATTGGATCGTGATGAGATCATGATAATGAGACCGATTCACCTTTAAACACAGAACCTAAATAATCTCGGTTATAGGTTACTCGAGAGGGACATCGAGATAACCAGACAGACTGGTATGTTATATACATATCCATATGATGGATGTGGCTGGTCTCATAATTACTTGTGTGGGGACACTAAGGATACCGTGCAGGTGCTCATTAGAGAATGAGTTTACTAATTGACCCGCTTACGAAATGTTGGATGGTTATTAATATCTCACATTATACAATGATTTCATAGTCTCAGTAGTATATTTAGTCCTTAGACTTGAGACACCAAGGATGTCCTGTATGAGTACTTCACTCTTTGATACCGGACTTATAGGTTTGAAAGTTCCAGATCTAGTACAATCGGTTATTGAGAGTGGCAGTCAACCTTACGAGGGCTGTTGAGTGTCAATAGAGGATCATCCATCTCGGTATTATAAGAAGAATATCTCATGTGTTTTTGCTCAGGTAAATCATTGGCCAGGGTCATTCGAATTGAGAGAGAAAGAATTCTTCGGAAGAATTCGATTAAAGCGGCACTCGATTGAAAATCGTATGGGCCTGACAGCACCATACCCGATATAAGATCTATGAAATATTAGATGGATGAGAGACTATATATACATGATAACTGAGGGCAAATAGGTCCAAAGGATTAAATTTCACTGTATCGTCTGAAGACTACGGCGTAGTGGCCTAGTATATTCGTAGTCGATGAGTCGAATGAATTATTATGGAGATAATAATTTACTGAATTAGAAAGAGTTCTAATAGGTATGACTCACGATATTGGAACTAGAGGATGACACATATATGATAGGTGTTACGATGAGTAAAGGTTCGGATATAAGATATCCACCGGAACCCCTATCTTATTTGATATCCAATAAGCTCATATATTATTGGATCTCATGTATAAGATCCATAAAAGCTAAATTATTAGGTAGAGACTCATTAATCTAATAGGCTTATGTAATTGATTAAGATCCAATACCCAATAGTACTAGATCCATTAGGGTTAAAGGACCTCTATAAATATGAAAGAACCAAAGACTCATACACTAGGATTTTTTATAACCATCTCGTGTGCTCCTCTCTCTGGAGAGAAGAAATCTCTACTGTGTAGATACCGTTAGAAAAGAGGACGCTTGACCTCCTTCATTCTCCCCAATGGATCTACAAGAACTCAGAGATATATGAGCTTTCTAAGTAATTTTCTTACACACGATTTTTTCAATTTTACGAGTTTTCATATACCAACTTTTGCACGACCATAAGAATCTCTATTTCTACGGGAAATCTGTGATTTTTGTTTCTATTCTTCCGTTACCATTATGATATCGTTGTAAATTTCCCAACATCAACATTAACACAGATATTTGGCTACTCTGCATCTATATCAACGTTAATGTAGATGCCAAATAGCCTTTTTGTTACTTTACATCTATGTAAATACAATATGTTGATGTAGATGCCAAGCAACTCTTTTATACAACTATGTCGACACGACTCAACAATTATATCGACATCGACACAGACACAAATGTACATTATTAATATATACATCATTCTCTTCCTTTATCTTATTTTAAAAATAATTGAATCATTAAAAATATCTTTTTACTCATTATTTTTTATATTTTTATTAATAAAATAAAATAAAATATTTTATTTTAAATAATTATAAAAATTTAAATAAAATTTTTAAATCTAAAAAATCAAATCTACGTTAATATAAGCATTTCCACCCCACATGGCAAAGGTGAACAAAATAAGACAAATATGTCGAGGTAACCACGTACACGAGGTCGCATCAAATCTACATTAATATGAGCACGAAACTGAGTCAACATCACATGCTTACAAGGCAACGGCGACACTGGGTCACCATGTAAGTGACTTCGTTTAATTTAGAAGTTGTAACACCAAATTCTTTGACACTAAAATTTTTATAATTGCTGATTTTTTGAAAATAGATGGCGAAATTAGGGTGACACAGTTTATTTATTTCATAAACAATATAGAAAAAAGGCCAGCTCGCATTTACGATGTTTAATTCAACAGGTCCATTTTAATGAATTCCGGATTTGATAAATCAAATTAACAAAAAAAGACACATTCTCAGATACTAAAGAAAAATTGTACACATAATTGCATACAAAATGTTAGTCATAATGTGATCAATTTTGGTCCTCAGGATCAATCAAACCTCATTTGTCCATGAAATCGGCAATTAACTCGCATTTAATCAGTTCAAAAAGAGGTATCTGTTTGATCGATTTGTTGATCACGAGAAGAAATGCGATAAGAAACATTCTAACGCAGTAAAAAGCTTGCTCAGAAGAATGAAATGACTTCTCATCGATACTCGAGTATCTCTGAAGTCTGACATGCGAAGATTACATTTTTATAATTCATCATAGCACAATACATTAGGAGAAACGAAGAAAAATCGAATAAAATAAAAGCTTGCTCAGAAGAATGAAATGGCTTCTCATCGATACTCGAGGCATCTCTGAAGTCTGACATGCGAAGATTCTATTTTCATAATTCATCAAAGCATATCATAAATTAAGAGCGGAGAAATTTTCTCAAGTAAAAAGAAAACAAATGAACGTGATAGGAAATATCCTGACATTATCTACAGTATTCTTCATGGCATCATCTATGTCATACCGTCAGCAGACACATATACCTCACGCGCATCATCATGTCTGACTCGCCATCTCGGGTTAGATATGACGGTGCCCTCACGTTGTCATGCTACCTGAACTCGAACAACGCATCCGCTCCTAAAATTCTGGGACGACGACGTATGGAGCAGCCATTCCCGAAATCCCAAGACGGCGACGCACGGAGCAGGCCATCCCCGAGATCCAGGAACGGCGCCATATAGTGTCGTCCTACACGACGCCGCCCTGTACGACTCCGCTATCATTCGGACTGAGGTACGCCTCCAGACATGCCTATATAACCCCCCACTTGGCTTCAGGGAAAAGGGGGGAAGAAAAAAGAGAAGGGAACATGGATTGACTTCAGCATCGAAGGGGCTAAGTCGGGAAAAACCCAACCCAGGCCTTCTTGTAGGAATCGGGCCTGCGACGCACCAAGAGTTTGTCTCAGTTGCGAACTTCAACCAGACACCCTAAGGCTTTGGCGACTGAACCAGGCCATCCTGACACATCATCAGGTGGTTGCATTTTGTTCCATAATATTTTTGACTCTAGAAGGAGGATCGATTACGTAGGAGTGTCCCATGACCAACCCGGGAGTTTACTCGATCGAAGGGCAGCTTGTTGCCCCCATCCCCACCTCGGGACCGACTTCTGTTGCTCAGTTGGGAGGAGGCGTCCCGATCCAGACCCCAGAACGCTATTGGCGACTGTTCAACGATCCCGGGCTATCACCTCCCGGGAACGCCCCAGCACCCTCGGCCATCTCGCCAGAGGCGTTTCTTAACCTATCGAGGCAGGTCCAAGCTCTGACCGGGATGATCCAAACTGTCACATCCTGAATTTTTTTTTTAGGATTATATCTTTCCACACATACAAAGCCAAATAATTAAACGTCACTTTATTCATCATCATAAATATTTATTACAATCTATTTATTTCATTAAATCATGAGTAGAAAAGTAAACATAGTGATATTAATTCAGAGAATCATTCAAGTGGCTCTACCTAGCGGTAGAGGAAGGTCCGCTCTCCACTGGAATCTGATTCAGTGATAGTGGAAGGCTGCTCTGAAAATCAAAAACAAAGAAAATTTAACAACGTTGAGTAGGAACCCCAAAAGTTAACTCAAAATAAATACATAATAAAAAATCCATCATCCTATTGGCGTATATCAAATACCCGAAGGAGCACTCTCCCAACAGCGGATGGAGAGGCTTTATCCTGCGGGATGAATTTGTGTTCTCCCAATAGCGGATAGAGATAAACTCATATCACACTCCCAACAGCGGATGGAGTGGCGTCCCTCACCCGCCAAAGTGGGGACACGTTCCTCCCAACAGCGGATGGAGGAACTATCCAGCCGTCACATCTGGCGACACACTAATCCCCGAAGGGAATCGCCCTTCCTGCTCTTGGCAGAGAAATAATATAATCTCATACTAATCATGTCTATTCGGGATGAAACAACGCATTTAAAACATCTCTTTCCAACAATATTAATATCAATAATACCAAATAGTCCTCAATTGACTTGAACCCTAGTTAAATCGGTCTAATCAAACTTAATTTACTAGAACCTAATTGAATCGATCTCTAATCCTCATTTAACTGGCCTGGAACCACCCTAGACTAGTATAATTTAGACTAGATTAGGTTTAATTTAGGTTAAACTGACTTAAAAAGTTAAACCAATTCAGAACCACCCTGAATTGATCTAGACTAATTAAGTCTAGTTTAATTCAATCGATATTTAGGCTCAAATCTAACAATTACATAATATTGGACTAGGTTGAACCGACCCAAATACCGATCATGTGCACTGTACATGATTGTACATACATCACACCAGGTTGGGCCAATCTTGGCCCATGACTGCCCACATTGGGCTGGGCTAGGTTAACTTATGGGCTAGGGCCCGACCCATGGGTTGGGCCTGGCCTACAGGCTGTTTTAATCCAATCCTAACCAATTTCATAATTTCGAATTACAACAATATATATTCACTGATAATAATACATCAAAACATAACAACAGATTAAATAAATGATAAGATAAGCTTCAACATATGTTATTTAAAAATTTTAAATAACATATTCTAATAAAAATTTTAACATCTAAAGGATTAAGAATTTCTTTTTTTAACTACTCATATTATATTTAAATCTAAATAAGATTAAAAGGTAACTGCAATAAAATGAAATAACATTCTTAAAAAATTTCGATATCATAAAACATATACAATTTCAGAATGTTTATAAATGAAAACTTTTAAAGGGTATCAAAGGGTAAAATATTTTATTTCAAACTAATATCAATCAAAAAATTTCAACATAGAATCTAAATAAAAACTTTTAATTTCAAGAAAGGTAGGGAGAACCTACCTCTTCTTAGCAGGATGAAACTCCTCGTTCCTCCCGCTGTTGAGTTATGCTCGACGAGAAACGAAGGATAGAAATCTCTCCCCTTAAATAGGAGGAGATGAGCCTCCATTAAAGATTTTTTTAAAAATTTTTATATTTATTTAATATAAATTATTTTTATTTAATATACGGATAAATGTGATCTCATCTTATTTGGAATGCTTAATAAGCATTTCCTAATTTGTAATGGCAAACAAGGAAATAGGATTTTCCTTTCCTAAATTATACTAGCATGTAAGGAAATAATATTTAATTCTTAAATCAAATATTTAATTTGATTACATTTCTCCCTACCTATAAGAAATTTGGCCCACAAATTTTACTTACCTCAAGAGAATATATGAGGATACTGCTCTCGCATATCTTCTTCTCTTTTCCACGTTGCCTCTTGGTCCGAATGGTGTTGCCAATAAATCTTTACCAACGGTATAACTTTATTCCGCAGAACATGTTCTTTCCTTTCTAAGATCTGGATTAGTTGTTTTGCAAAAGTGACATCGTTTCTTAATTGTAGAGGTTGGTAAGTTATGACATATGATGGATCCCTGATATTTCTCCGAAGCATAGACACGTGGAATACATCATGGATGCTAGCCAAAACCGGGGGCAATGCCAATCTATATGCCACAGGCCCGACCTTTTGTAAGACCTTAAATGGGCCTATGAATCTAGGGGCTAACTTTCCCTTTTGACCAAACCTCATAACTCCCTTGGTTGGCGACACTTTTAAGAAGATGTGTTCGCCAACTTTAAACTCTAGATCTCTTCGTCTTCGATCTGCATAATTTTTCTGACGACTTTGAGCTGTTAATAATCTTTGGCATATAATTCGAATATTATCAGTATCTTTTTGAATCAATTGAGGTCCCAAAAATTTTTGTTCTCCTACCTCATCCCAATATACAAGTGATCTGCACTTTCTCCCATAAAGAGCTTCAAACGGGGCCATCTGTATACTAGAGTGGTAACTATTATTGTAAGAAAACTCAATTAGGTGCAAGTGCATATCCCAACTTCCACCAAAGTTTAAAGTATATGCTCTTAAGAGGTCTTCAAGAGTTTGTATTGTCCTTTTAGATTGGCCATCAGTTTGGGGGTGAAATACTGTACTAAACTTTAATTGTATACCCAAAGATTTTTGTAGACTTCTCCAAAATATAGAGGTGAACCTTGGATCTCTATTTGAGATAATACTAACTAGCACCCCATGATATCGAATAATCGCTTTAATATAAAAACATGCTAATTTATCCAATGAATATTTCTTGTTAACAGGGAGAAAGTGACCAGATTTAGTAAGTCTATGTACTACTACCCAAATTTCATCATATCCTTTCACAGTCTTGGGTAATCCTATTATGAAATCTATAGTGACTTGCTCCCACTTCCATTCAAGAATTGAAATACTTTGTAATTTTTCGGCAAGTACTCGATATTCTGCCTTCACTTATTGATATATCAGACATTTAGAAATAAACTCTATTATATCTCTCTTCATACCATGCCACTAGTAGTTTTAGCGTAAATCCCGGTGCATTTTGGTAGTTCCAGGATGAATATTAAATTTTGATCTGTGTGTCTCCAATAATTGTATCTTTACTAGATAACTTTCAGGAACACACAGACGATTGTGAAATGTAATAGAACCATATTCGATATGGAGGAATTCAGGTCTAGCTCCTTGAACTATTTCCTCAACTATCATATGGAGATATTGATCTTCCTTCTAACATTCTTTAATCCTTTCTATTAAATATAATTGTGCCATCAGACTTGCAAGAAAACCTTTATTTATCTCCGATAAAAGTCTAAGTTTGAAGTCTACTAACTCTATCATCATAGAATTCCTTTGAATATTCATATAGGATATAAGACTAGAAGTATTTCTGCTTAAGGCATTAGCAACTACATTAACCATCCCAGGATAATAGTTGATATTAAAATCATAATCTTTTAGAAAGTCCAACCATCTTCTTTGTCTCATATTTAAATCTTTCTATGTGAAAATGTACTTGAGACTCTTATGATCTATGAAGATTTCAAAAGTTTATCCATAGAGATAGTGCATCCAAATTTTCAGTGCAAAAATGATAGCTGCTAGCTCTAAATCATGAGTAGGATAGTTTTTCTCATGAGGTTTCAATTGCCCAGATGCATAAGCAACTACCCTCTCATTTTGTATTTAGAACACAACCAAGTCCTTGTAGTGAGGCATCACTATATACTACAAAACCTTCTCCCTCTGAACGAATCACCAAGATAGGAGCACTAGTCAATTTTTTTTTTCATTCTTGAAAACTTCGTTGACATTTGTCATCCCATATGAACTTTATGTTCTTTTGTGTCAACTTGATCAAAGGTGCTGCTATTTTTGAGAAGCCTTCTACGAATCTTCTATAGTATCCAGCTAAACCGAAGAAACTTCTAATTTCTGAAATATTAAAAGGCTACTTCCATTTTGTCACAGCTTCAATCTTGTAAGGGTCAATAGATATACGACTTGAAATTACATGGTAGAAACATAATTTCATTGAGCCAGGAATTACACTTGCTTAATTTGGCATATAGTCTCTCTTGTCTTAGGACTTCTAGAACTGTTTTAAGATGGTATTCATGTTCTGCCCTACTTTTGGAGTAGATCAAGATATTATTAATAAATACAATTACAAATTTATCAAGATAAGGGTGGAACACCCTATTCATGAGATCCATGAAGGCAGCCGGTGCATTTGTGAGTCCGAAGGGCATTACTAAGAATTTATAATGACCGTATCTTATTCTGAAAGTTGTTTTCTGTATGTCTCCTTCTCTTATCTTCAGTTGATGATACCTAGATCTCAAATTAATTTTTGAATATACCTGAGAACCTTGAAGTTAATAAAATAGATCATCAATTCGAGGAAGGGGATATTTATTCTTTATGGTCACTTGATTGAGTTGCCTAAAATCAATACATAACCGCATGGATCCATCTTTCTTCTTCACAGATAGGATAGGGGCACCCCAAGGTGATACATTGGGTCAAATAAAATCCTTATCTAAAAGCTCCTGGATTTGTTTCTTGAACTCCTCCAACTCAATTGGTGCCATTCTATATAAGGGCTTAGAAATAGGTGCGGTGCCAGGTAGAAGATCAATTATAAATTCAATCTGCTTATTTGGTGGCAGTGCAGGTAGATCGTCAAGAAAAACATTTGAAAAATCCTGTACAATGGGGATGTCCTCTAATACTAGCTTCTTTGGTTCTTCTCCAGAAATGAAGGCCAAGTACCCCTAACATCTCTTCAATAATAGTTGGGTAACACTCAAGGCTGATATGATAGGAGGGAGTTTTTCTTGAATCCCAATGAACTTGAAAGATGGTTGATATAGTGGTGAGAAAGTAACAGTCTTTTACAAACAATCGACACTTGCATGGTATGCTGAAAGCCAGTCCATATCAAAGATATCATCGAAATCTTGAAATTCTAGTAGAATAAGATCTACTAGCAAATCATAACTTTCAATAGTAATAATATAATTTCTATATATCTGATCAGCTATCAAGGAGTTTCCAACTGGTGTTGGTACCATTAACATATTATGCATTGTTTCAAGATTCTTATGTAGCTTCCTAGCAAAATATGGTGATATAAAAGAATGCGTAGAACCTGAATCTATAAGCACAGATGCAGGTGTACCACAAAGTGTGATGATATCTTTAATAATAGATCCTGAGACTTCAGTATCTTGATGGGTAAATGCATAGACCCTCGCCTGACCTCCCTCTTTGGGTCCTAGCCGTAGTTGTCCATCTGCTTGGGGTGGAGTTCGACGTTGTTGCCTTCGAGGGCAGTCCCTTGACATGTGACCTGGTTGTTGACAATAAAAGCATACACGTTGTCCCATGGGGCATGAGGTGGAAACATAATCTGTCTTTCCACAAAAGTAGCATCTTAAAATGATTTCATTATTAGGGGCTCTTGTTGATGCCAAGCTATTTGCCCTTGCCTTTTTTAAAGGTCCAGAATGAGATCCCCCATACGTAGATAGTGCAGAATTAAAAGGTCGCTTTCGATCCTTTACTTGTTGTAGTTCATTATCTAATTTCTCCACCACCAGAGCTCGATTTAACACTTTAACATAGATTGGTAAAATTAATACTACAATAGACTTTCTAATTAATGATCGAAGTCCCCTCTCAAAATGATGAGTTCTTTGATTTTTATTAAAGACAATATATGGAGAAAACTGAGCAAGTTCAGTGAAATAATGATCATATTCCATTACTGTTCTACTTCCCTAGTGGATGGTAAGGAATTCTTATTGCTTCTCAAAGCGAACTGAATCGGGAAAGAACTGCTCATAAAATGCATCCATAAACTGTTTCCAAGTCACCACATCGCATTCGACTTGGAGGAATTTAAGTCTAGCTCCTTGAGCTATTTCCTCAACTATCATATGGAGATATTGATCTTCCTTCTAACATTCTTTAATCCTTTCTATTAAATATGATTGTACCATCAGACTTGTAAGAAAACCTTTATTTGTCTCCGATAAAAGTCTAAGTTTTAAGTCTAATAACTCTATCGTCATAGAATTCCTTTGAATATTCATATAGGCTACAAGACTAGAAGTATTTCTGCTTAAGGCATCAGCAACTACATTAACCATCCCAGGATAATAGTTGATATTAAAATCATAATCTTTTAGAAAGTCCAACCATATTCTTTATCTCATATTTAAATCTTTCTGTGTGAAAATGTACTTAAGACTCTTATGATCTATGAAGATTTCAAAAGTTTATCCATAGAGATAGTGCCTCTAAATTTTCAATTAAAAAATAATAGCTGCTAGCTCTAAATCATGAGTAGGATAGTTTTTCTCATGAGGTTTCAATTGCCCAAATGCATAAGCAACTACCCCCTCATTTTGTATTAGAACACAACCAACTCTTTGTAGTGAGGCATCACTATATACTACAAAACCTTCTCCCCCTGAACGAATCACCAAGATAGGAGCACTGGTCAATTTTTTCTTTAATTCTTGAAAACTTCGTTGACATTTGTCATCCCATATAAACTTTATGTTCTTTTGTGTCAACCTGATCAAAGGTGCTGCTATTTTTGAGAAGCCTTCTACGAATCTTCTATAGTATTCAACTAAACCGAAGAAACTTCTAATTTCTGAAATATTAAAAGGCTACTTCCATTTTGTCACAGCTTCAATCTTGTAAGGGTCAATAGATATACCAGCACTTGAAATTACATGGCTGAGAAACATAATTTCATTGAGCCAGGAATTACACTTGCTTAATTTGGCATATAGTCTCTCTTGTCTTAGGACTTCCAGAACTGTCTTAAGATGGTATTCATGTTCTGCCCTACTTTTGGAGTAGATCAAGATATCATCAATAAATACAATTACAAATTTATCAAGATAAGGGTGGAACACCCTATTCATGAGATCCATGAAGGCAGCCGGTGCATTTGTGAGTCCGAAGGGCATTACTAAGAATTCATAATGACCGTATCTTATTCTGAAAGCTATTTTCTGTATGTCTCCTTCTCTTATCTTCAGTTGATGATACCTAGATCTCAAATTAATTTTTGAATATACCTGAGAACCTTGAAGTTAATTAAATAGATCATCAATTCGAGGAAGGAGATATTTATTCTTTATGGTCACTTGATTGAGTTGCCTATAATCAATACATAACCGCATGGATCCATCTTTCTTCTTCACAGATAGGACAGGGGCACCCCAAGGTGATACATTGGGTCAAATAAAATCCTTATCTAAAAGCTCCTGGATTTGTTTCTTGAACTCCTCCAACTCAATTGGTGCCATTCTATATGGGGGCTTAGAAATAGGTGCGGTACCAGGTAGAAGATCAATTATAAATTCAATCTGCGTATTTGGTGGCAGTGCAGGTAGATCATCAGGAAAAACATCAGAAAAATCCTGTACAATGGGGATGTCTTCTAATACTGGCTTCTTAGGTTCTTCTCCAGAAATAAAGGGCAAGTACCCTTATCATCTCTTCAATAATATTTGGGTAACACTCAAGGCTAATATGATAGGAGGGAGTTTTTCTTGAATCCCAATGAACTTGAAAGATGGCTGATATAGTGGTGAGAAAGTAATAGTCTTCTGAAAACAATCGACACTTGCATGGTATGCTGAAAGCCAGTCCATATCAAAGATAGCATCGAAATCTTGAAATTCTAGTAGAATAAGATCTACTAGCAAATCGTGACTTTCAATAGTAATAATACAATTTCTATATATCTGATCAGCTATCAAGGAGTTTCCAACTAGTGTTGGTACCATTAACATATTATGCATTGTTTCAAGATTCTTATGTAGCTTCCTAGCAAAATATGGTGATATAAAAGAATGCGTAGAACCTGAATCTATAAGCACAGATGCAGGTGTACCACAAAGTGTGATGATATCTTTAATAATAGATCCTGAGACTTCAGTATCTTGATGGGTAAATGCATAGACCCTCGCCTGATCTCCCTCTTTGGGTCCTAGCCGTAGTTGTCCATCTGCTTGGGGTGGAGTTCGACGTTGTTGCCTTCGAGAGCAGTCCCTTGACATGTGACCTGGTTGTTGACAATAAAAGCATACACGTTGTCCCATGAGGCATGAGGTGGAAACATAATCTGTCTTTCCACAAAAGTAGCATCTTAAAATGATTTCATTATTAAGGGCTCTTGCTTGTTGATGCCCAAGCTATTTGCCCTTGCCTTTCTTTAAAGGTCCAGAATGAGATCCCCCATACGTAGATAGTGCAGAATTAAAAGGTCGCTTTCGATCCTTTACTTGTTGTAGTTCATTATCTAATTTCTCCACCACTAGAGCTCGATTTAACACTTCAACATAGGTTGGTAAAATCAATACTGCAATAGACTTTCTAATTGATGATCGAAGTCCCCTCTCAAAATGACAAGCTCTTTGATTTTCATTAAAGACAATATATGGAGAAAACTGAGCAAGTTCAGTGAAATAATGATCATATTTCATTACTGTTCTACTTCCCTAGTGGATGGTAAGGAATTCTTGTTGCTTCTCAAAGCGAACTGAATCGGGAAAGAACTGCTCATAAAATGCATCCATAAACTGTTTCCAAGTCACCACATCGCATTCGACTTGGAGGAATTCAGGTCTAGCTCCTTGAGCTATTTCCTCAACTATCATCTGGAGATATTGATCTTCCTTCTAACATTCTTTAATCCTTTCTATTAAATATGATTGTGCCATCAGACTTGCAAGAAAACCTTTATTTGTCTCCGATAAAAGTCTAAGTTTTAAGTCTACTAACTCTATCATCATAGAATTCCTTTGAATATTCATATAGGCTACAAGACTAGAAGTATTTTTGCTTAAGGCATCAGCAACTACATTAACCATCCTAGGATAATAGTTGATATTAAAATCATAATCTTTTAGAAAGTCCAACCATCTTCTTTGTCTCATATTTAAATCTTTCTGTGTGAAAATGTACTTGAGACTCTTATGATCTATGAAGATTTCAAAAGTTTATCTATAGAGATAGTGCCTCCAAATTTTCAGTGCAAAAATGATTGCTGCTAGCTCTAAATCATGAGTAGGATAGTTTTTCTCATGAGGTTTCAATTGCCCAAATGCATAAGCAACTACCCCCTCATTTTGTATTAGAACACAACCAAGTCCTTGTAGTGAGGCATCACTATATACTACAAAACCTTCTCCCCCTGAACGAATCACTAAGATAGGAGCATTGGTCAATTTTTTTCTTTAATTCTTGAAAACTTCGTTGACATTTGTCATCCCATATGAACTTTATGTTCTTTTGTGTCAACCTGATCAAAGGTGCTGCTATTTTTGAGAAGCCTTCTACGAATCTTCTATAGTATCCAGCTAAACTGAAGAAACTTCTAATTTCTGAAATATTAAAAGGTTACTTCCATTTTGTCATAGCTTCAATCTTGTGAGGGTCAATAGATATACCAGTACTTGAAATTACATGGCCGAGAAACATAATTTCATTGAGTCAGGAATTACACTTGCTTAATTTGGCATATAGTCTCCCTTGTCTTAGGACTTCCAGAACTGTCTTAAGATGGTATTCATGTTCTACCCTACTTTTGGAGTAGATTAAGATATCATCAATAAATATAATTATAAATTCATCAAGATAAGGGTGGAACACCCTATTCATGAGATCCATGAAGGTAGCCGGTGCATTTGTGAGTTCGAAGGAGATTACTTAGAATTCATAATGACCGTATCTTATTCTGAAAGCTGTTTTCTGTATGTCTCCTTCTCTTATCTTCAGTTGATGATACCTAGATCTCAAATTAATTTTTGAATATACCTGAGAACCTTGAAGTTAATTAAATAGATCATCAATTCGAGGAAGGAGATATTTATTCTTTGTGGTCACTTGATTGAGTTGCCAATAATCAATACATAACCGCATGGATCCATCTTTCTTCTTCACAGATAGGATAGGGGCACCCCAAGGTGATACATTGGGTCAAATAAAATCCTTATATAAAAGCTCCTGGATTTGTTTCTTGAACTCCTCTAACTCAATTGGTGCCATTCTATATGGGGGCTTAGAAATAGGTGCGGTGCCAGGTAGAAGATCAATTATAAATTCAATCTGCTTATTTGGTGGCAGTGCAGGTAGATCGTCAGGAAAAATATCTGAAAAATCCTATATAATGGGGATATCCTCTAATACTGGCTTCTTAGATTCTTCTCCAGAAATGAAGGCCAAGTACCCCTGACATCTCTTCAATAATAGTTGGGTAACACTCAAGGCTGATATGATAGGAGGGAGCTTTTCTTGAATCCCAATGAACTTGAAAGATGGCTGATATAGTGGTGAGAAAGTAACAGTCTTCTGAAAATAATCGACACTTGCATGGTATGCTGAAAGCCAGTCCATATCAAAGATAGCATCAAAATTTTGAAATTCTAGTAGAATAAGATCTACTAGCAAATCGTGACTTTCAATAGTAATAATACAATTTCTATATATCTGATCAGCTATCAAGGAGTTTCAAACTGGTTTTGGTACTATTAACATATTATGCATTGTTTCAAGATTCTTATGTAGCTTCCTAGCAAAATATGGTGATATAAAAGAATGCGTAGAACCTGAATCTATAAGCACAGATGCAGGTGTAACATAAAGTGTGATGATATCTTTAATAATAGATCCTGAGACTTCAGTATCTTGATGGGTAAATGCATAGACCCTCGCCTGACCTCCCTCTTTAGGTCCTAGCCATAGTTGTCCATCTGCTTGGGGTGGAGTTCGACGTTGTTGCCTTCGAGGACAGTCTCTTGACATGTGACCTGGTTGTTGACAATAAAAGCATACACGTTGTCCCATGGGGCATGAGGTGGAAACATAATCTGTCTTTCCACAAAAGTAGCATTTTATAATGATTTGATTACTAGGGGCTCTTGCTTGTTGATGCCCAAGCTATTTGCCCTTGCCTTTCTTTAAAGGTTTAGAATGAGATCCCCCATACGTAGATAGTGCAACATTAAAAGGTCGCTTTCGATCCTTTATTTGTTGTAGTTCATTATCCAATTTCTCCACCACTAGAGCTCGATTTAACACTTCAACATAGGTTGGTAAAATCAATACTGCAATAGACTTTCTAATTGATGATCGAAGTCCCCTCTCAAAATGACAAGCTCTTTGATTTTCATTAAAGGCAATATGTGGAGAAAACTGAGCTAGTTCAGTGAAATAATGATCATATTCCATTACTGTTCTACTTCCCTAGTGGATGGTAAGGAATTCTTGTTGCTTCTCAAAGCGAACTGAATCAGGAAAGAACTACTCATAAAATGCATCCATAAACTATTTCTAAGTCACCACATCGCATTCGACCTTTAACATCCTCCTTTTGAGGTCCACCAAGTGTCTGCCTTCCCTTCCAAAATAAAAGAAGCAAAAGACACCTTCTGATTTTCTCGACATTCGATAGCTTCAAATGGCTTCTCCACTTGATGAATCCAATGTTCAGCAAGGATTGGATCTGGTTTGCCCTCAAAAACATATGGTCCTAATCTCTTAAAATGATCTAATGTATTATTTCCACCCCGTGGAGCTCTATCATGCTCCTATCGCTCAAAGTATCCTCTAATAGCATTAAGGACTCCGTTTACATCATCTTGAGCATTGATAGGTGCTGGCGCATGAGGTATATTTTGTGGTATCAGAGAAGCTGGCATATAACCAGTGATAGGTGTATGTGAGGATTGGGTTTGCTCCGCGGTGCGTGGAACGTCCAAGTTATTATTTACTCGAACACCCCTTCGAGGGAAAAGACTAATAGCATTATGACCACGAGCACCACGAGTGATAGGGCCACTATTTTCTTGAATTGGCTCCATTACTCCTATAATAGGTGAAGACAATCATTGGTTAAAATCAATCAAGAGACTTAAATACCTATAAGCCCTAGACCATACTCTGATACCATAAAAAGATGTCACATCATGGATTTTTTTTCTCCAAGATTATATCTTTCCACACATACAGAGCCAAATGATTAAATGTCACTTTATTCATCATCATAAACATTTATTACAATCTATTTATTTCATCAAATCATGAGTAAAAAAGTAAACATAGTGATGTTAATTCGGAGAATCATTCAAGTGGCTCTACCTAGCGGTAGAGGAAGGTCCGCTCTCCACTGGAATCTGATTCAGTGCTAGTGGAAGACTGCTATGAAAATCAAAAATAAAGAAAATTCAGTAACGATGAGTAGGAACCCCAAAAGTTAACTCAAAATAAATGCATAATAAAAAATCCATCATCCCATTGGCGTATATCAAATACCCGAAGGAGCATTCTCCCAACAGCAGATGGAGAGGCTCTATCCTATGGGATAAGTTTGTGTTCTCTCAACAGCGGATGGAGACAAACTCATATCACACTCCCAATAGCGGATGGAGTGGCGTCCCTCACCCGCCAAAGTGAGGACACGTTCCGCCCAACAGTGGATGGAGGAACCATCCAACCGTCACGTCTGACGATACTATAATCCCCGAAGGGAATCGCCCTTCCTGCTCTTGGCAGGAAAATAATATAATCTCATACTAATCATATCTATTCGGGATGAAATAACATATTCAAAATATCTCTTTCCAACAATATCAATATCAATAATACCAAATAGCCCTCAATTGATTTGAACCCTAGTTAAATCGGTCTAATCAAACTTGATTCACTAGAACCTAATTGGACCAATCTCTAATCCTCATTTAATTGGTCTGGAACCACCCTAGACTAGTATAATTTGGACTAGATTAGGTTCAATTTAGGTTAAACTGACTTGAAAAGTTAAACCAATTCGGAACCACTCTGAATTTATCTAGACTAATCAAGTCTGGTTTAGTTCAATTAATATTTGGGCTTAAATCTAATAATTACATAATATTGGATTAGGTTGAGCCGACCCAAATATCGGTCATGTGCACTGTACATGACTATATATGCATCACACCAAGTTGGGCCAACCTTGGCCCATGACTGCCCACATTGGGCTAGGCTAGGTTAACCTGTGGGCTAGGGCTCGACCCATGGGTTGGACCTGGCCTGCGGGCTATTTTTGTTGGGAAATCCGTCAAGGGAGCGACATTACATGTACAACAGAAGAACAGAAAATAAAACCCTAGATTTTCCGTAGAAAGTTTCTATCATCGTGCGAAGATCGATGCGTCAAAAATAAATCCGCAAAACTGCATGTATAAAAGAAGATACCTAGGGAGATCATATATCCCTGAATTCCTGCAGATCTGTGGGAGAGGATGAAGGAGGTCAAGCGTCCTTTCTAGCGGTATTCACACGGCAAGGATTACGACGATGCATCTCTCTCTCTCTCGGGGAGAGGAGAACAAGAGGTGGCTACCAAAAGAAACCCTCAGCCTATAAAGCTTTGGTTTCCTCCTATTTATAGAGGCCCCCTGAAAACCCTAATGGATCTTTTGCCCTATTGGGTATTGGATCTTCATCCAATTACCCAAGCCTCTTGAATTAGTGGGTCTCTACCCAATAATCTCTTATTAGCAATTATTGGATCTCATCTTAGGATCCAATAATTCAGGGGCTTAATGGATATCCAATAAGATAGGGGGTTCAGCGGATATCTCATATCCGAACCTCTACTCGTCGCAACACCTACCATATGTGTGTGACTCTCTAGGCTCAATATCGAGCTGGCTGTAAGTCATACTTGTTAGAACTCCTAACTTAGTGAATTATTATCTCTATAATAATTCACCCAACTCGTCGACTGCGGACGTACTAGGCCTCTATGCCGCGGCCCCCAGACGATACAGGGGAATCCAATCCTTTGGACCTATCTGTCCTCAGTTATCATGTATCTATAGTCCCTCATCCATCCAATATCCCAGAAATCCTATACCGGGTACGGTACTGTTAGGTCCATACGGTCTCTCCTCAAGTCTTGCTCTTGTCGGATTCTCCCGGAGAACTCTTTCTCTATCAATCCGAATAACTTTGGCCAAGGATTTGTTCGAGCAAAAACACATGGGATATTCCTCTCATGATACCGAGAGCGGATGATCCTCTATTAACACTCAATAGCCCTCGTAAGATTGGCTACCACTCCCAATGACCGGTTGTACTAGATCTGGAACTTTCCAAACCTATAAGTCCGGTATCAAAGAATGGAGTACTCATACAGGACATCCTTAGTGTCTCAAGTCTAAGGACTAGATACACTACTAGGACTACGGAATCATTATCTGACGTAAAGTATCAATAACCATCCAGCATTCCGTAGATAGATCAATCAGTTAACTCATTCCCTAATGAGCACCTGCACTGTACCCTTAGTGTTCTCACACGAGTAGCTATGAGACCAGGCCCCTCCATCATATGAATGGGTATACAGCACACCAGTCTATCCGGTTATCTCGAGGTCCTTCTCGAGTAACCTATGACTAGGATAATTTAGGGTCTGTGTTTAAAGATGAATCGGTCTCATTATCGTGATCTCATCACGATCCGATTCCCATTGCACAGATCCAAGGACATCACAGTATATGCAACACGCAAGATAAAGTGATAAAACGCCTAATAATAAGCAAAGAGAAAAAGTGCATATCATGTCACAAGTGTCATCACTCATGTAATTGGCTTGCAGGGCATATATGACTAGCAATCTCTCACTTGATCTAAAGCCAATCACCAACATGTCTGATCCCTATCAGACCTCTGTGACGCTCAAAGACAATATGAGTTAATGGCTTTGTTAGTGGATCTGCAATGTTATCTTCGGATGAAACTCTTTCCATTTCTACATCTTTTTGGGCCATAATCTCTCTAATAAGTTGGAACCTTCTCAGAACACTTATGATGAGACCTGGGTTCCCTTATTTGAGTAATCACCCCGTAATTATTACAATTTAAGGGAATCGGCTCCTCGCTATTCGAGATGACTCCTAGATCTGTGATGAACTTCTTCATCTAGACTCCCTCACTTACTGCCTCTGTCGCAACAATGTATTTCGCCTCTATGGTCGAGTCAGCAGTAGTGTCTTGCTTGAAACTCTTCCAGTATACTGCTCCTCCATTCAGGGTGAACACATACCCTGAATTAGACTTGCTATCATCGACATTGGACTGGAAGCTCGAGTCTATGTAGCCCTCAACCTTGAGGCTACTACCTTCATATACTAGTAAAAGATCCTTAGACCTTCTCAAGTACTTAAGGATACTTTTTACTGCTTTCCAGTGCTCCAAGCTTAGATCTGCCTGATATCTGCTCGTGACACTCAAAGCATGTGCTATATCAGGCCTGGTACATAGCATAGCATACATGATAGATCCTATCGCTGATGCATATAGTATCATATTCATGTGTGTCCTTTCTTTAAGAGTCTTTGGGGACATACTCCTAGAAAGTGATATTCCATGTCTTATTAGTATGAGACTTCTTTTGGAATTTTTCATGCCAAACCTTTTGACAATGGTGTCTATGTACCTGGACTGGGACAAGCCAAGCATCCTCTTGGATCTATCTCTATAGATCCGTATCCTCAATATATAGGATGCTTCCCCTAAGTTCTTCATGGAGAAGTGCCTAGATAGCCAAGTCTTTATTGTGGAGAGCATTCCTACATCATTCCCAATGATCAGGATGTCATCCACATATAATACCAAAAAGATGATAGTGCTCCCACTTAATTTCCTGTACACACAAGATTCATCTTCATTCTTAATGAAGTCATAAGATCTGATCGCCTCATCAAATCTCATGTTCTAACTTCAGGAAGCTTACTTCAATCTATAAATGGACCGAAGCAACCTGCACACCTTATCTAGGTTATCTCTGGACACAAATCCCTCAGGTTGTATCATATATACCTCCTCCTCGAGGTTGCCATTGAGGAATGTAGTTTTGACGTCCATCTGTCAAATCTCATAATCATAGTGTGCTGCAATAGTCAATAGAATTCGAATGGATTTTAGCATGGCCATAGGTGAGAAAGTTTCGTCATAGTCAACACCTTGCCTTTGACGATACCCCTTAGCCACTAGCCTTGCTTTATAGGTCTCTACCTTTCCATCTACTCCAATTTTTTTTTGAATATCCACTTGCAACCAATGGGTACAATACCCTCAGGTGCATTAACTAGGTTCCAAACCTTGTTAGAGTACATGGAATTCATTTCTGAATTCATGGCTTCTTACCATTTCCTGGTGTCTATGCTCATAATAGCCTCCTCGTAGGTCTAAGGATCAATATCCTCAACATCCTCTCTTCTGATATGTCCCACATATCTCTCAGGAGGATGGGATACTCTATCGAACCTACATAAAGTTGAAACTTGTGTGTCAGGTATCTGAACAGACTCTGGAATGGTGCTTGAGCTAGGTTCTCCAATCTTGCTCAACTCTATCATGCTCCCACTGTCTCTACCAAGAATGTGTTCTTTCTTAAGGAACACTGCTCTCTTGGCTACAAAGACCTTTTGGTTCTCGAGGTGATAGAAATAATACCCATAAGTTTCCTTAGGGTATCCCACGAACTTACACTGTTCCATTCTGGATTCCAACTTGTTGGGGTTGTGTCTCTTGATGTGGGCAGGGCAACCCCAAATCTTAACAATCTTAAGATCGGGCTTCTTCCCATTCCATATCTCATATGGAGTAGACATCACTAACTTAGTTGGAATTCTGTTCAGAAGGTAAGCTGCAGTTTCTAGGGCATATCCCCAGAATGAGATGGGTAGGTCGACGAAACACATCATGCAACGCACCATGTCTAATAGTGTGTGATTCCTCCTTTCTGATACACCATTAAGCTGTGATGTATAAGGAGGTGTCCATTGGGATAAAATCTCATAGTCTTTGAGGAACTGGCTGAACTCTGTACTCAAGTATTCACCTCCTCGATCTGATCGAAGGGTTTTAATACTTTATCCTGTCTGGTTCTTCACTTCTCATTTCCTCTTAGACTCACTTACACTCATGATATGTGGAGCTATATCTAGCATAAATAAACCATTATGCACTGTTCCTCTCTTGATGATCTCATCATATAATATTATTGAACAACCATTGTTCTCAAAAACTAATTTATATCAGATAACTGTAAAATACAAAATGAAAATAATGTTTTTGGTAATAGAAGAAACATAATAGCATGCATCCAATGCAATAATAGCTCTACTAGGCAGATGTAAGGTGACCTTGCCAACAGCCACTACAGCAACATTTGCTTCATTACTCATCTTAAGGTCCATCTCGCCTCTATTCAATCTCCTAAGTCCTGCCAGAACCTACAACGAATTACAGATATGATAAGCACTCTTGGTGTCACATCTTAGATATTTTTTTTCTCCAAGATTATATCTTTCCACACATACAGAGCCAAATGATTAAACGTCACTTTATTCATCATGATAAACATTTATTATAATATATTTATTTCATCAAATCATGAGTAAAAAAGTAAACATAGTAATGTTAATTCGAAGAATCATTCAAGTGGCTCTATCTAGCGGTAGAGGAAGGTTCGCTCTCCATTGGAATCTGATTCAGTGCTAGTGGAAGGCTGCTTTGAAAATCAAAAACAAAGAAAATTCAGCAACACTGAGTAGGAACCCCAAAAGTCAACACAAAATAAATGCATAATAAAAAATCCATCATCCCATTGGCGTATATCAAATACCCGAAGGAGCATTCTCCCAATAGTGGATGGAGAGGCTTTATCTTACGGGATGAGTTTGTGTTCTCCCAACAGCGAATGGAGACAAACTTATATCATACTCCCAACAGCGGATGGAGTGGCGTCCCTTACCCGCCAAAGTGGGGACGTGTTCCTCCCAACAACGAATGGAGGAAACGTCCAACCGTCACGTCTGACGACACACTAATCCCCAAAGGGAATCGCCCTTTCTGCTCAAAGTAGGGAAATATAATCTCATACTAATCATGTCTATTCGGGATGAAACAACACATTCAAAACATCTCTTTTCAATAATATCAATAATACCAAATAGCCCTCAATTGACTTGAACCCTAGTTAAATCGGTCTAATCAAACTTGTTTCACTAGAACCTAACTGGACCGATCTCTAATCCTCATTCAATTTAGGTTAAACTGACTTGAAAAGTTAAATCAATTCGGAACCACCTTGAATTAATCTAAACTAATCAAGTCTGGTTTAGTTCAATCAATATTTGGGCTCAAATCCAATAATTACATAATATTGGACTAGGTTGAGCCAACTCAAATATCGGTCATGTGCACTGTATATGACTGTACATGCATCGCACCAGGTTGGACCAACCTTGGCCCATGATTGCCCACATTGGGCTGGGCTGGGTTAACCTGTGGGCTAGGGCCTAACCCATGGGTAGGGCCTGGCCTGCAGGCTGTTTTAACCCAATCCTATCCAATTTCATAAATTTGAATTACAATAACATATATTCACTACTGATAATAATACATCAAAACATAACAATAGATTAAATAAATGATAAGATAAGCTTCAACATGAGGAAACTATATTTTTAATTCAATAAGAACTAGAAATTATATGAATAATTTCAACATGATCAAATAATAACATTTTAAATATCAAAAGGATAAAATTTTTAAATAACATATTCTAATAAAAATTTTAACATATAAAGGATTAAGAATTTCTCTTTTTTTTGAACTACTTATATTATATTTAAATCTGAATAAGATTAGAAGGTAATTACAACAAAATGAAATAACATTCTAAAAATCTGATATCATAAAACATATATAATTTTAGAATGTTTAAAAATAAAATTTTTTAAAGGGTATCAAAGGGTAAAATATTTTAATTCAAACTAATATCAATCAAAAAATATTCAACATGGAATCTAAACAAAAACTTTTAATTTCAAGAAAAGTAGGGAGAACATACCTTTTTTTAGCAGGATGAAATTCCTCGTTCCTCTCGCTGTTGAGTTCTGCTCGGTGAGGAACGAAGGAGAGAAATCCCTCCCCTTAAATAGGAGGAGGTGAACCTCCATTAAAGGAAAAAATTTTAAATTTTTGTATAAATTATTTTTATTTAATATACTAACACATATGATCTCATCTTATTTGGAATGCTTAATAAGCATTTCCTAATTTGTAATAGCAAGCAAGGAAATAGGATTATCTTTCCCTAATTTATACTGGCATGTAAGGAAATAATATTTAAATCTTAAATCAAATATTTGATTTGATTACATTTCTCCCCACCTATAAGAAATTTGGTCCCCAAATTTTACTTACCTCAAGAGAATATATGAGGATATCGCTTCTCGCATATCTTCTTCTCTTTCCCACGTTGCCTCTTGGTCTGAATGGTGTTGCCAACAAATCTTTACCAAAGGTATAACTTTATTTCTTAGAACATGTTCTTTCCTTTTCAAGATCTGGATTGGTTGTTCTGCAAAAGTTACATCTTTTAACAATTGTAGAGGTTGGTAAGATATGACATGTGATGGATCCCTGATATATCTTCGAAGCATAGACACGTGGAATACATCATAGATGCTAGCCAAAACTGGGGGCAATGCCAATCTATACGCCATAGGCCCGACCTTTTATAAGACCTCAAATGAGCCTATGAATCTAGGGGCTAACTTCCCCTTTTAACCAAACCTCATAACTCCCTTGGTTGGCGACACTTTTAAGAAGACATGTTCGTCAACTTTAAATTCTAGATCTCTTCGTTTTCGATTTGCATAACTTTTCTGACGACTTTGAGCTGTTAATAATCTTTGACGTATAAGTCGAATATTATGAGAAACTTTTTCAATAAATTAAGGTTCCAAAAGTTTTTGTTCTTCTACCTCATCCCAATATACAGGTGATCTGCACTTTCTCCCATAAAGAGCTTCAAACGGGGCCATCTGTATACTAGAGTGGTAACTATTATTATAAGAAAACTCAATTAGGTGTAAGTGTATATCCCAACTTCCACCAAAGTCTAAAGTACATGCTCCTAAGAGGTCTTCAAGAGTTTGTATTATTATTTTAGATTGGTTATCAATTTGGGGGTGAAATGCTGTACTAAACTTTAATTATGTACCCAAAGATTTTTGTAGACTTCCCCAAAACTTAGAGGTGAACCTTGGATCTCTATCTGAGATAATACTAACTGGCACCCCATGATATCGAATAATCTCTTTAATATATAAACATGCTAATTTATCCAATGAATATTTCTTGTTAATAGGGAGGAAGTGAGCAGATTTAGTAAGTATATCTACTACTACCCAAATTCCATCATATCCTTTCGTAATCTTGGGTAATCCTGTTACGAAATCTATAGTGACTTGCTCCCACCTCCATTCAGGAATTGAAATCCTTTGTAATTTTTCGACAGGTACTCGATGTTCTGCCTTCACCTGTTAACATATAAGACATTTATAAACAAACTCTCCTATATCTCTCTTCATACGACGCCACCAGTAGTTTTGGTGTAAATCCTGGTACATCTTGGTAGTTCCGGGATGGATATTAAATTTTGATCCGTGTGCCTCCTTTAATAATTACATCTTTACTAGATGACTTTTAGGAATACACAAACGGTTGTGAAATGTAATAGAACCATCTTCGATTTAGAGGAATTAGAGTCTAGTTCCTTGAGCTATTTCCTTCACTATCATCTGGAGATATGGATCTTCCTTCTGACCTTCTTTCATCCTTTCTACTAAATATGATTGTGCCATCAGACATGCAAGAATACCTTTATATATCTCCGATAAAAGTCTAAGTTTTAAGTCTACTAACTCTATCATCATAGAATTCCTTTGAATATTCATATAGGCTACAAGACTAGAAATATTTCTGCTTAAAGCATCAACAACTACATTAGCCTTCCCAGGATGATAGTTGATATTAAAATCATAATCTTTTAGAAAGTCCAACCATCTTCTTTGTCTCATATTTAAATTTTTCTGTGTGAAAATGTACTTGAGACTCTTATGATTTGTGAAGATTTCAAAAATTTATTCATAGAGATAGTGCCTCCAAATTTTTAATGCAAAAATGATAGCTACTAGCTCTAAATCTTGAGTAGGTGTAATCAAATCAAATATTTGATTTAAGATTTAAATATTATTTCCTTACATGCTAGTATAAATTAGGGAAAGATAATCCTATTTCCTTGTTTGCTATTATGAATTAGGAAATACTTATTAAGCATTTTCAAATAAGATTAGATCGTATTTATCAGTATATTAAATGAAAATAATTTATATTAAATAAATACGATAATTTAGAAAATTTTCCTTTAATGGAGGTTCACCTCCTCCTATTTAAGGGGAGGGATTTCTCTCCTTCATTCCTCGCCGAGCAGAACTCAACAGCGGGAGGAACGAGGAGTTTCATCTTGCTAAAAAGAGGTAGGTTCTCCCTACTTTTCTTGAAATTAAAAGTTTTTGTTTAGATTCTATGTTGAAATTTTTAATTGATATTAGTTTAAATTAAAATACTTTACCCTTTGGTACCCTTAAAAGTTTTTATTTTTAAACATTATGAAATTGTATATGTTTTATGATATCGGATTCTTAAGAATGTTATTTCATTTATTACAATTACCTTCTAATCTTATTCAGATTTAAATATAATATGAGTAATTCAAAAAAATATTCTTAATCCTTTAGATGTTAAAATTTTTATTAGAATATGTTATTTAAAATTTTTATCCTTTTTAGATTTAAAATGTTATTATTTGATCATGTTGAAATTATTCATATGATTTCTAGTTATTATTGAATTAAAAATATTATTTCCTTATGTTGAAGCTTATCTTATTATTTATTTAATCTGTTGTTACGTTTTGATGTATTATTATCGAGGAATGTATGTTGTTGTAATTCAAAATTATGAAATTGGATAGGATTGGGTTAAAACAGCTTGCAGGCCAGGCCCTACCCATGGGTCGAGCTCTAGCCCACAGGTTAACCCAGCCCAGCCCAATGTGGGCAGTCATGGGTTGAGGTTGGCCCAACCTGGCGTGATGCATGTACAGTCATGTATAGTGCACATGACCGATATTTGGATTGGCTCAACCTAGTCCAATATTATGTAATTATTAGATTTAAGCCCAATTATTGATTGAACTAAATCAGACTTGATTAGTCTAGATCAATTCAGGGTGGTTCCGAATTGATTTAACCTTTCAAGTTAGTTTAACCTAAATTGAACCTAATCTAGTCCAAATTATACTAGTCTAGGGTGGTTCCAGACCAGTTAAATGAGAATTAGAGATCGATCCAGTTAGGTCCTAGTGAATCGAGTTTGATTAGACCGATTTAACTAAGGTTCAAGTCAATTTGGGGCTATTTGGTACTATTGATATTGATATTATTGAAAAGAGATGTTTTGAATCTGTTGTTTCATCCCGAATAGACATGATTAATATGAGATTATATTTCCCTGCCAAGAGCAGGAAGGGCGATTCCCTTCGGGGATTAGCGTGTCGTTAGACGTGATGGCTGGACAGTTCCTCCATCCGCTGTTGGGAGGAACGTGTCCCCACTTTGGCAAGTGAGGGACGCTACTCCATCCGCTATTGGGAGTGTGATATGAGTTTGTCTCCATCCGCTGTTGGGAGAATCACAAACTCATCCCGTAGGATAAAGCCTCTCCATCCGCTGTTGGGAGAGTGCTCCTTCGAGTATTTGATATACGCCAATAGGATGATGGATTTTTGATTATGCATTTATTTTGAATTAACTTTTGGGGTTCCTTCTCAGCGTTGCTGAATTTTCTTTGTTTTTGATTTTCAGAGCAGCCTTCCACTAACACTGAATCAGATCCCAGTGGAGAGCGGAGTTTTCTCTACCGCTAGGTAGAGCCACTTGAATAATTCTTCGAATTAACATCACTATTTTTATTTTTACTCATGAATTGAGGAAATAAATAGATTGTAATAAATGTTTATGATGATGAATAAAGTGATGTTTACTTATTTGGTTCTGTATGTGTGGAAAGATATAATCCTGGAAAAAAAAATTCAGGATGTGACATCTTTTTATGGTATCAGAGCATGGTCTAGGGCTTGTAGGTATTTAAGTCTCTTGATTAATTTTGACCAATGATTATCTTAACCTATTATAGGAGTAATGGAGCCAATTCAAGAAAATAGTGGCCCTATCACCCGTGGCGCTCGTGTTCGTAATGCTATTGGCCTTCGTACTTGAAGGGGTATTCGAACAAATAATAACTTGGACGTTCCACGCACCACGAAGCAAACCCATTCCTCACATACACCTATCACTTATTATATGCCAGCTTCTCCGACATCACAAAATATACCTCATGCGCCAGCACCTATCAATGCTCCAGATGCTGTACATGGAGTCCTCAATGCTATTAGAGGATACTTTAAGCGACAGGAGGAGCATGATAGAGCTCCACGGGGGGAAGTAATACATTGGAACACTTTAAGAGATTGGGACCACCTGTTTTTGAGGGCAAACCAGATCCCATCCTTACTGAACGTTGGATTCGTCAAGTGGAGAAGACATTCAAGCTATCGAATGTCGGGAAAATCGAGAAGGTGCCTTTTGCTTCTTTCATTTTTGGAAGGAAGGCGGACACTTGGTGGACCTCAAAAGGAGGATGTTAGAGTCTAGAGGCGATGTGGTGACTTGGGAACAGCTTTAAAGATGCATTTTATGAGCATTCTTTCCCGAATCGATTCGATTTGAAAAGCAACAAGAATTCCTTACCATCCACCGGGAAGTAGAACAAGAATGGAATATAATCATTATTTCATCGAACTAGCTCGAGCTTTTCTTCCACATATTGCCTTTAATGAAAATCAAAGAGCTCGTCATTTTGAGAGAGGACTTCGATCATCAATTAGAAAGTCTATTGCAGTATTGATTTTACCAACCTATGCTGAAGTGTTAAATCGAGCTCTAGTGGTGGAGAAATTGGATAATGAATTACAACAAGTAAAGGACCGAAAGCGACCTTTTAATGTTGTACCATCTGCGTATGGGGGATCTCATTCTGGACCTTCAAAGAAAGGTAAGGGAAAACAGCTTGGGCATCAATAGGTAGGAGCTCCTAGTAATCAAGTCATTATAAGATGCTACTTTTGTGGAAAGACAGACCATGTTTCCACCTCATGCCTCACGGGACAGCGTGTATGCTTTTATTGTCAACAACCGGGACACATGTCGAAGGATTGCCCTCGAATCCAACAACGCCGAGCTCCACCCCAAACATTGGGCAACAACAGCTAAGACCTAGAGAGGGAGGTCAGGCGAGGGTCTATGCATTGACCCATCAAGATGCTGAAGCCTCAGGATCTATTATTAAAGGTATCATCACACTTTGTGGTACACTTGCATCTGTACTTATCGATTCAAGTTCTACGCATTCTTTTATATCGCCATATTTTGCTAGGAAACTGCATAAGAATCCTGAACCAATGCATAATATGTTAATGCTAGCAACACCAGTTGGAAACTCCTTGATAGTTGATCGGATATATAGAAATTGTATTATTACTATTGAAAGTCACGATTTGTTAATAGATCTAATTCTACTAGAATTTCAAGATTTTGATGCTATCTTGGGTATGGACTGGCTTTCAGCATACCATGCAAGTGTCGATTATTTTAGTAAGATCATATTTTTCACCTCTAGATCAACCATCTTTCAAGTTCATTGGAATTCGTGAAAAGCTCCTCCTATATTATTAAAGGGATGTCAGGTACTTGGCCTTCATTTCTGGAGAAGAATCTAAGAAGCGGTATTAGAGGACATCCCCATTGTACGGATTTTTCAGATATTTTTCTTGACGATCTACTCGCACTACCGCCAACAGGCGATTGAATTTACAATTGATCTTCTACCGCACCGCACTGCTTTCTAAGCCCCCATATAGAATGGCACCAATTGAGTTGGAAGAGTTAAAGAAACAAATCTAGGAGCTTTTAAATAAGAATTTTATTCGACCCAGTGTATCACCTTGGGGTGCCACTGTCCTATTTGTGAAGAAGAAGGATGGATCCATGCTGTCACGGACAAAATTGTAAACGGCTTGTTCGATGTAATGCTTATGCATGTCCGTATCCCTTTTGGTTGGTTGTCACTTGTAAAACTTGTAAAGGGCTTGCCAAAGGCAAAATGCCCCATTTGAGCGGGTTTGTAAGCCATTGTAGGCTTGTACATAAAGCTTGCGTCGAGTGACATACTTGTACTAGAATTGGTGCAGAGTGGACCAATTTTATATCTTTGTTGTGCAAACTGTTCCGAGCTTGTAATATGCATGGTTGGCTATAAAGTGTTTGCTAAAAGAGTGGCTTGTGGATCCCGTGTGAAGCGCTTTCTCTGTCCCATTCTCTCTTCCGTAGGTCCTAAGGGATTCTAGGAGATTTCGGGGAGGCTGACCTTTGCGGTGATACGCATTGGTGCCGCACGGCTTAGGCAAAACCACCTAAGTCCGTGACAGATGGTATCAGAGCGGGACAAGCCCACTTACAAACACTTAGCATGCAAACGTGGGGGACCTAGCGAGGCACCACGAATACAACAAGCTAAGAGGAATTACGGAGCGCACAAAGGTCGGGATGGCGGAGTTCGAGCAGTGGCTCGACGTTAACACCCGCATTGCGGCTCGAGGCAAGCAGAGTGCTTGGCAAAGGATGAGACCGCAAGGTGGAGTGGGTTGTTCAACGATCGAAAGAGTTGTTAACTCAAGGAATTGATTCGACACTCATGCAAAGGTCTTGCATGCGGACGATGGATTGTTCGCGCCATCCCAAGGCGGCCGGTCGGCGCCATGAAGCATTAAAACTTTCTCTTCGGCATGTGCGAGGATACTTTCGTAAGAGGTCAAGCAGCGGTTCGCATGTTGCTAGACCCAGGAGGGGTGCAGCTGTATTGGTGAAATGTCACACCCAGCAAGTGCATTTGCAAAGCGAATTGGGCACAGTTTGTTCAGCAGTGGCGAAGTAGTCCAATGGGATGGTGGTATCCAAAACTTCCAAAGGGAAGGAGGCGAAGAGCGAAGTTGCTCCAACAGGACAGATATCCAAGAGGGATAATCTTGTGCAATGAACCGCACTAGTTGAGGAGTACCTCAAGTCGAAGCTCGATAGATCGAGTAAGCGGTATGAGTCATTGCATGATCTCGCCAAAGGTGATGCGTTGGTGGACGCAGCGAGATCAAGTGGGGGAGCAACCCAGGCAATACAAAGTGAAGGCACACTTGGAGCCGATAGTGAGATCGGACTCAACAAAGGGCTGACCCGTGAAATGGTGGGCGTGAGGGCCACCATTAACGCAATGCAGATCGAGAAGCGGAACAACTTGGGGATAACTTGTTGATGTACCCAAACCGCATGAAGGGAGTTGGCGAAGAAGATAGAACGATGGAGCGGAGGCTTGGAGCTTTCCTTAGACAGAGGTCAAGGACATGGACTCTTGCGGCGAGAATCGGATCATGTCGTTCCATGGTTTCATATTCGGATGAAGCCGACTCATCTTGCATGGTGCCAAAGACAAAGGAGCTTTGAGGCTCATGCACCTTATCTCGATGAAGCATTTGGGGAGACTCTATACACGCAGCTTTGCCGAGTTAGTGTCAATAAGCTCGACACTCGGCAAGAGGATGCAACGACAGATACTCTTGAAGAATATGCCATAGTGTTGCTATTCAAGTTGCCATGAGGAAAGCGGTGCGCAGCGGAGATTGTGCTGGTAGGGGCAGAGTCCCAGGATCCAGACAATGGTGCACCTATTTCAGCGAAGTCAGGGGACTTCAAGGGAGCTCCAAGTCGGTGAACAACACGACGGCAAGAAGAGCTATGGATTCAAGCAGTGAATGCCATGGTACCGCAGAGGCGGGTCTTCCGTACGTGCACCGAATGTTGCATTGAATGGAAGCCTTGGACATCAGCTTATGGGGGCTGTGCCCTATCGAGGAAGAAGTTCAGATGCAAGTACCAGGGAGTCCCATGTGGACCGGATCATGCAGAGGTATGATCGAGCGCCGAAGAGTGGAACCGCCTGAGCTCACATTCGCTTAAGGGAGCCCGGTAAGTCAATGGACAAGGCCGAGTAAGCGAACATTGCAGCCAATGAAGCCAAGGAGAACAGAAATGGTGCAAGCCCTGTAACATGAATGGCGGTGGCCATACATGGGTGTTGTAATTTGTCTTTCCAGACTCAAGAATCGAGAGAACACAGAGGTGTCGGGCGGATATGGTCGAAAAGGGGTGAGGAAGCAATGACGAGTCCAAGAGGGACTCAGCTACCCAAGAGCAATCATCAGTTAGATTGAAGGTAGACTCAGAGGAGTGCCACAATGCCGCGGAGGCGAATCTACCGATCATGAAGAAGGGATGTAGATGCGAGACAACGGATAGTAGTGCTATGGGCGTTGCAGTGCCATGGTACCGCAGAGGCGGGACTTCCGGGGAGTCATCAATCCCTTGCTCTCATAGAGGGAGAGCACTTGGTCGTGATATGGGCCGTGGAGGAGGAGAATGCTTGGCAAAACTCAAGTACCAAGACAAGGCCAAGGGCGAAGCCGAACCGTAAGACCGGTCAATAGACTTTTCATCAAGATAGCCGTGAGTAAAGGACATCGAGTCGATGCAAGAGTGCATGACCAAGGATCAGAGTAGGCAGTACGTTATGTTGTACCTTTGCTACTCGGAGGAGTCGGCGACGAAATGATGGAGAAGGCGGTACAATCCCAAAGGCGACGGATCTATCGAGAGACTTACTCCAAGTTGGAGTGATAACTTCTTGCATTCTAGAAGTTCAAGGGCAATGAGAAGGCGAATCATAGCCGACTGGTAAGGATTGCAAACACTTCAAGTGCTTGAAGTGTGAGCTAAAGAGCAGCGAAGTCTAGTAACCACTTGATGCACGTAAGTACAACCTCGAGGAGGCGCGAAGTCAAGTAACCTTTGCCTTCTCAACTCTCAAGAGAATGGGCGGAATCGAAAATTCCCTCTCTTAGTTATCCGCAGAGGAGCTCGCACAAATCTGAAGACCCTTCGAAGTGACTAAAGGAAGATAACAGTTGTCCAGTCCTCACCAACGGTGATCAGTGCTATTGAGAGTAGACTGTCTGCTTCATTTCTCAACCAATCGAAAGCGGAAGTGATGCGAGCCTACTTGGGCAAGACAACTGAGTGGAAGAAGATTCGATGGGCAAATTTTGCGGAGGAAGGACCTGAAAAATTTAAAGGTTGCGAGGCGATGCTCGTTAAAGCTCCAACAAGCATCTATCCAGTTGAAGAGACAAGAAGAATTTGAAGACTGGCGCATATCAAAGATTGTCTTTTCCTTCATCGGATGAATCCGCAAGACTCAAGAAGGATCAAGACAACTTCGCCGACCCCACACCGAGTCGAGTTATTGGCGAGTTGAAGCAAAGATGGCGGATTAAAGTTCGACGACTCAACAACAATAAGTGGAGAGCAATTGGGAGCCAAGAGGCGCATTGCGAGGAGCAGAAGATCAAGATCCAACAAAGAAAAGAAGTTGCGCCAAGAAAGGCTTTGACGAGGACGCCAAAGGAATAGGTGGGGAGAATGTCACGGACAAAATTGTAAACGGCTTGTTCGATGTAATGCTTATGCATGTCCGTGTCATTAGAAGGCAAATAGGCAAATTGAACTTGTAAAGGTATGGCGGCACCTTTTGGTTTCTGTAAGCCTTGTATAGAATGGCACCAATTGGTAGAGCTGAGTGACATACTTATAGTACCAATTTTATATCTTTGTTGTGCAACTGTTCTGAGCTTGTAATATGCATGGTTGGCTATAAAGTGTTTGCTAAAAGAGTGGCTTGTGGATCCCGTGTGAAGCGCTTTCTCTGTCCCGTTCTCTCTTCCGTAGGTCCTAAGGGATTCTAGGAGATTTCGGGGAGGCTGACCTTTGCGGTGATACGCATTGGTGCCGCACGGCTTAGGCAAAACCACCTAAGTCCGTGACAATGCGGCTATTTATTGATTATAGGCAACTCAATCAAGTGACCATAAAGAATAAATATCCCCTTCCTCGAATTGATGATTTATTTGATCAACTTCAAGGTACTCAGGTATATTCAAAAATTGATCTGAGATCTGGGTATCACCAATAGAAGATAAGAGAAGGAGACATACAAAAAACAGCTTTCAGAACAAGATACGGTCATTATGAATTCTTAGTAATGCCCTTCGGACTCACGAATGCACCGGCTGCCTTTATGGATCTCATGAATAGGGTGTTCCACCCTTATCTTGATAAATTTGTAATTGTATTCATTGATGATATCTTGATCTACTCTAAAAGTAACATGAATACCATCTTAAGACAGTTCTGGAAGTCCTAAGACAAGAGAAACTATATGCCAAATTAAGCAAGTGTAATTTCTGGCTCAATGAAATTATGTTTCTCGGTCATGTAATTTCGAGTGCTGGTATATCTGTTGACCCTCACAAGATTGAAGCTGTGACAAAATGGAAGCGGCCTTCTAATGTTTCAGAAATTAGAAGTTTCTTGGGTTTAGCTGGATACTATAGAAGATTCGTAGAAGGCTTCTCAAAAATAGCAGCACCTTTGACCAGGTTGACACAAAAGAATATAAAGTTCATATGGGATGACAAATGTCAACGAAGTTTTCAAAAATTAAAGAAAATATTAATAAGTTCTCGTATCTTGGTGATTCCTTTAGGGGGAGAAGGTTTAGTAATATATAATGATGCCTCACTACAAGGACTTGGTTGTGTCCTAATGCAAAATGAAAGGGTAGTTGCTTATGTATCTAGGCAATTGAAATCTCATGAGGAAAACTATCCTACTCATGATTTAAAGCTAGCTATCACTTTTGCATTGAAAATTTAGAGGCATTATCTCTATGTATAAACTTTTGAAATCTTCATAGATCATAAGAGTCTCAAGTACATTTTCACACAAAAAGATTTAAATATGAGACAAAGAAGATGGTTGGACTTTTTAAAAGATTATGATTTTAATATCAACTATCATCCTGGGAAGGCTAATGTAGTTGCTGATGCCTTGAGCAGAAATACTTCTAGTCTTGTAGCCTATATGAATATTCAAAGGAATTCTATGATGACAGAGTTAGTAGACTTAAAACTTAGACTTTTATCGAAGACAAATAAAGGTTTTCTTGCATGTCTGATGGCACAATCATATTTAGTAGAAAGGATTAAAGAAGGTCAGAAGGAAGATCCATATCTCCAAATGATAGTTAAGGAAATAGCTCAAGGAGCTAGACCCAAATTCCTCCAAATCGAAGATGGTTCTATTACATTCCGCAACCGTTTGTGTGTTCCTGAAAGTCATCTAGTAAAGATGCAGTTATTGGAGGAGGCACACCGATCAAAATTTAATATCCATCCCGGAACTACCAAGATGTATCGGGATTTACGCCAAAACTACTGGTGGCGTGGTATGAAGAGAGATATAGCAGAGTTTGTTTCTAAATGTCTTATATGTCAACAGGTGAAGGCAGAACATCGAGTACCTGCTGGAAAATTACAAAGGATTTCAATTCCGGAATGGAAGTGGGAGCAAGTCACTATGGATTTCGTAACAGGATTACCCAAGACTACGAAAGGATATGATGGAATTTGGGTAATAGTAGATAGACTTACTAAATCTGCTCACTTCCTCCCTGTTAACAAGAAATATTCATTGGATAAATTAGCATGTTTATATATTAAAGAGATTATTCGATATTATGGGGTGCCAGTTAGTATTATCTCAGATAGAGATTCAAGGTTTACCTCTAAGTTTTGGGGAAGTTTACAAAAATCTTTGGGTACACAGTTAAAGTTTAGTATAATATTTCACCCCCAAACTGATGGCCAATCTGAAAGGACAATACAAACTCTTGAAGACCTCTTAAGAGCATGTACTTTAGACTTTGGTGGAAGTTGGGATATGCACTTACACCTAATTGAGTTTTCTTACAATAATAGTTACCACTCGAGTATACAGATGGCCCCGTTTGAAGCTCTTTATGGGAGAAAGTGCAGATCACCTGTATATTGGGATGAGGTAGGAGAACAAAAACTTTTGGGACCTCAATTGATTCAAAAAGATGTTGATAATATTCGAATTATATGTCAAAGATTATTAACAGCTCAAAGTCGCCAGAAAAGTTATGCAGATCAAAGACGAAGAGATCTAGAGTTTAAAGTTGACGAACACGTATTCTTAAAAGTGTCGCCAACCAAGGGAGTTATGAGGTTTGGTCAAAAAGGAAAGTTAGCCCCTAGATTTATAGGCCCATTTAAGGTCTTATAAAAAGTCGGGCCTATGGCGTACAGATTAGCATTGCCTCTGGTTTTGGCTAGCATCCATGATGTATTCCACGTGTCTATGCTTCGAAGATATATCAGGGATCCATCACATGTCATATCTTACCAACCTCTACAATTGAGAAACGATGCCACTTTGCAACAACCAATCCAGATCTTGGAAAGGAAAGAACATATTCTAAGAAATAAAGTTATACCTTTGGTAAAGATTTGTTGGCAACACCATTCAGACCAAGAGGCAACGTGGGAAAGAGAAGAAGATATGCGAGAGCAGTATCCTCATCTATTCTCTTGAGGTAAGTAAAATTTGGGGACCAAATTTCTTATAGGTGGGGAGAAATGTAATCAAATCAAATATTTGATTTAAGATTTAAATATTATTTCCTTACATGCTAGTATAAATTAGGGAAAGATAATCCTATTTCCTTGTTTGCTATTACGAATTAGGAAATACTTATTAAGCATTCCAAATAAGATGAGATCATATTTGTCAGTATATTAAATGAAAATAATTTATATTAAATAAATACGAAAATTTAGAAAATTTTCCTTTAATGGTGGTTCACCTCCTATTTAAGGGGAGGGATTTCTCTCATTCGCTCCTCGAGCAGAACACAACAACGGAAGGAACGAGGAGTTTCATCTTGCTAAAAAGAGGTAGGTTCTCCCTACTTTTCTTGAAATTAAAGTTTTTGTTTAGATTCTATGTTGAAATTTTTAATTGATATTAGTTTAAATTAAAATACTTTACCCTTTGGTACCCTTAAAAGTTTTTATTTTTAAACATTATGAAATTGTATATGTTTTATGATATCGGATTCTTAAGAATGTTATTTCATTTATTACAATTACCTTCTAATCTTATTCAGATTTAAATATAATATGAGTAATTCAAAAAAAAAGAAAATTCTTAATCCTTTAGATGTTAAAATTTTTATTAGAATATGTTATTTAAAATTTTTATCCTTTTTAGATTTAAAATGTTATTATTTGATCATGTTGAAATTATTCATATGATTTCTAGTTCTTATTGAATTAAAAATATTATTTCCTTATGTTGAAGCTTATCTTATCATTTATTTAATCTATTATTACGTTTTGATGTATTATTATCAGTAGTGAATGTATGTTGTTGTAATTCAAAATTATGAAATTGGATAGGATTGGGTTAAAACAGCTTGCAGGCCAGGCCCTACCCATGGGTCGGGCTCTAGCTCACAGGTTAACCCAGCCCAGGCCAATGTGGGCAGTCATGGGCTGAGGTTGGCCCAACCTGGCGTGATGCATGTACAGTCATGTACAGTGCACATGATCGATATTTGGGTCGGCTCAACCTAGTCCAATATTATGTAATTATTGGATTTAAGCCCAATTATTGATTGAACTAAATCAGACTTGACTAGTCGAGATCAATTCAGGGTGGTTCCGAATTGATTTAAACTTTCAAGTTAGTTTAACTTAAATTGAACCTAATCTAGTCCAAATTATACTAGTCTAGGGTGGTTCCAGACCAGTTAAATGAGGATTAGAGATCGGTCCAGTTAGGTCCTAATGAATCGAGTTTGATTAGACCGATTTAACTAGGGTTCAAGTCAATTGGGGCTATTTGGTATTATTGATATTGATATTATTGAAAAGAGATGTTTTGAATGTGTTGTTTCATCCCGAATAGACATGATTAATATGAGATTATATTTCCTCGCCAAGAGCAGAAGGGCGATTCCTTCGGGATTAGCGTGTCTCGACGTGACGCCGATTCCTCCATCCGCTGTTGGGAGGAACGCGACCCCACTTTGGCGGGTGAGGGACGCCACTCCATCCGCTATTGGGAGTGTGATATGAGTTTGTCTCCATCCGCTGTTGAGAGAATCACAAATTCATCCCGTAGGATAAAGCCTCTCCATCCGCTGTTGGGAGAGTGCTCCTTCAGGTTTTTGATATACACCAATGGGATGATGGATTTTTGATTATGCATTTATTTTGAATTAACTTTTGGGGTTCCTACTCAGTGTTGCTGAATTTTCTTTGTTTTTGATTTTCAGAGCAGCCTTCCACTAGCACTGAATCAGATCCCAATGGAGAGCGGATCTTTCTCTACCGCTAGGTAGAGCCACTTGAATAATTCTCCGAATTAACATCACTATGTTTATTTTTACTCATGAATTGAGGAAATAAATAGATTATAATAAATGTTTATGATGATGAATAAAGTGATGTTTACTTATTTGGTTCTGTATATGTGGAAAGATATAATCCTGAAAAAAAAAATCCAAGATGTGAGGCTTGAGTAGGAAATGGCTACCTGTGGATGAAGTCAGAGAACTCATCACAGCGTGGAGCCACCACTAGGCTATGCCTCACCTACACCATGTAGAGTCTGATCTGGGCCTTGACGGGGACGTCAAGTCATTTAAGTGGGGGAGATTGTAACACCCATAGTTAGTCCAATAGTCCCACATCAGAAGTGGGTAGGACTAAGATTGACTTATATGGGCCTGATGAGTGTACTACTAACAACTTCAGCTTAAGCATTTTGGCTAGTGGTTGATAGGCCAAAATGAAGTTGATAGGTTAGTTAACTCATCAGGCCGGGTTGTAACAGTATGATAGATTTTCTCATGATGTTTCAATTACCTAGACGCATAAGCAACTACCCTCTCATTTTGCATTAGAACACAACCAAGTCCTTGTAGTGAGGCATCACTATATACTACAAAAACTTCTCCACCTGAAGGAATCACTAAGATAGGAGCACTGGTTAATCTTTTCTTCGATTCTTGAAAACCTCGTTGACATTTGTCATCCCATATGAACTTTATGTTCTTTTGTGTCAACCTGGTCAAAGGTGCTACTATTTTTGATAAGCCTACTACGAATCTTCTATAGTATCCAGCTAAACCCAAGAAACTTCTAATTTCTGAAACATTAGAAGGCTGCTTCCATTTTATCACAGCTTCAATCTTGTGAGGGTCAACAAATATACCAGCACTCGAAATTACATAGCCGAGAAACATAATTTCATTGAGCTAGAAATTACACTTGCTTAATTTGGCATATAGTTTCTCTTATCTTAGGACTTCCAGAACTGTCTTAAGATGATATTCATGTTTTGCCCTACTTTTAGAGTAGATCAAGATATCATCAATGAATACAATTACAAATTTATCAAGATAAGGGTGGAACACCCTATTCATGAGATCCATAAAGGCAGCCGGTGCATTCGTGAGTCCGAAGGGCATTACTAAGAATTCATAATGACCGTATCTTGTTCTGAAAGCTATTTTTTGTATGTCTCCTTCTCTTATCTTCAGTTGGTGATACCCAGATCTCAGATCAATTTTTGAATATACCTGAGTACCTTGAAGTTGATCAAATAAATCATCAATTCGAGGAAGGGGATATTTATTCTATATGGTCACTTGATTGAGTTACCTATAATCAATACATAGCCGCATGGATCCATCCTTCTTCTTCACAAATAGGACAGGGGCACCCCAAGGTGATACACTGGGTCGAATAAAATTCTTATCTAAAAGCTCCTAGATTTGTTTCTTTAACTCTTCCAACTCAATTGGTGCCATTCTATATGGGGACTTAGAAACAGGTGCGGTGCCAGGTAGAAGATCAATTGTAAATTCAATCTGCCTATTTGGTAGCAGTGCAGGTAGATCGTCAGGAAAAACATTTGGAAAATCCCGTATAATGGGGATGTCCTATAATACTGACTTCTTAGATTCTTCTCTAGAAATGAAAGCCAAGTACCCCTGACATCCCTTCAATAATAGTTGGGTAGCACTCAAGGCTGATATAATAGGAGGGAGCTTTTCTTGAATCCCAATGAACTTGAAAGATGGTTGATCTAAAGGTGAAAAGTAACAGTCTTCTGAAAACAATCGACACTTGCATGGTATGCTGAAAGCCAGTCCATACCCAAGATAGCATCGAAATCTTGAAATTCTAGTAGAATTAGATCTACTAACAAATCGTGACTTTCAATAGTAATAATACAATTTCTATATATCTGATCAGTTATCAAGGAGTTTCCAACTGGTGTTGCTACCATTAACATATTATGCATTGGTTTAGGATTCTTATGAAGTTTCCTAACAAAATATGGCGATATAAAAGAATGCGTAGAACCTGAATCGATAAGCATAGATGCAGGCGTACCACAAAGTGTGCTAATACCTTTAATAATAGATCCAGAGGCTTCAGCATCTTGATGGGTCAATGCATAGATCCTCGCCTGACCTCCCTCTCTAGGTCTTAGCTGTTGTTGCCCAACTGATTAGGGTGGAGCTTGGCTGAAATCAAATCAAATATTTGATTTAAGATTTAAATATTATTTCCTTACATGCTAGTATAAATTAGGGAAAGATAATCCTATTTCCTTGTTTGCTATTACGAATTAGGAAATACTTATTAAGCATTCCAAATAAGATGAGATCATATTTGTTAGTATATTAAATGAAAATAATTTATATTAAATAAATACGAAAATTTAGAAAATTTTTCTTTAATGGAGGTTCACCTCCTCCTATTTAAGTGGAGGGATTTCTCTCCTTCGCTCGAGCGTTAACTCAACAAATGGAGGAACGAGGAGTTTCATCTTGCTAAAAAGAGGTAGGTTCTCCCTACTTTTCTTAAAATTAAAAGTTTTTGTTTAGATTCTATGTTGAAATTTTTGATTGATATTAGTTTGAATTAAAATACTTTACCCTTTGGTACCTTTTAAAAGTTTTCATTTTTAAACATTATGAAATTATATATATTTTATGATATCGAGTTCTTAAGAATGTTATTTCATTTTATTACAATTACCTTCTAATCTTATTCAGATTTAAATATAATATGAGTAGTTCAAAAAAAAAAGAAATTCTTAATCCTTTACATGTTAAAATTTTTATTAGAATATGTTATTTAAAATTTTTATCCTTTTTAGATTTCAAATGTTATTATTTGATTATGTTGAAATTATTCATATGATTTCTAGTTCTTATTGAATTAAAAATATTATTTTCTCATGTTGAAGCTTATCCTATCATTTATTTAATATATTGTTTTGATGTATTATTATCAGTAGTGAATATATATTGTTGTAATTCAAAATTATGAAATTGGATAGAATTGGGTTAAAACAACTTGCAAACTAGGCCCCACCCATGGGTCAGGCTCTAGCTCCATGTTAACTCCAAATTTCACCCAATGTGGGCGTCATGGGCCGAGGTTGGCCCAACTCGTGATGCATGTATACCATGTACAACAGTGCACATGACCGATATTTGGGTCGGCTCAACCTAGTCCAATATTATGTAATTATTAGATTTGAGCCCAAATATTGATTGAACTAAACCAGACTTGATTAGTCTAGATCAATTCAGGGTGGTTCCGAATTGATTTAACCTTTCAAGTCAGTTTAACCTAAATTGAACCTAATCTAGTCCAAATTATACTAGTCTAGGGTGGTTCCAGACCAGTTAAATGAGGATTAGAGATCGGTCCAGTTAGGTCCTAGTGAATCGAGTTTGATTAGACCGATTTAACTAGGGTTCAAGTCAATTTGGGGCTATTTGGTATTATTTATATTGATATTATTGAAAAGAGATGTTTTGAATGTGTTGTTTCATCCTAAATAACCATAATTAGTATGAGATTATATTTTCCTACCAAGAGCAGGAAGGGCGATTCCCTTCGGGGATTAGCATGCCATCAGACGTGACGGCTGGACGGTTCCTCCATCCGCTGTTGGGAGGAACACATCCCCACTTTGGCGGTTGAGGGACGCCACTCCATCTGCTGTTGGGAGTGTGATATGAGTTTGTCTCCATCCGCTGTTGGAAGAATCACAAACTCGTCCCCACTTGAATAATTCTCCGAATTAACATCACTATGTTTACTTTTTACTCATGAATTGAGGAAATAAATAGACTGTAATAAATGTTTATGATGATAAATAAAGTGATGTTTACTTATTTGGCTCTGTATGTGTGGAAAAATATAATCCTGGAAAAAAAATTCAGGATGTGACATCTTTTTATGGTATCAGAGCATGGTTTAAGGCTTGTAGGTATTTAAGTCTCTTGATTGATTTCGACCAATGATTATCTTAACCTGTTATAGGAGTAATGGAGCCAATTCAAGAAAATAGTGGCCCTATCACCCGTGGCGCTCGTGGTCGTAATGCTATTGGCCTTCACCCTCGAAGGGGTGTTAGAATAAATAATAACTTGGACGTTCCACGCACCACGGAGCAAACCCAATCCTCACATACACCTATCACTGATTATACGCCAGCTTCTCCGACATCACAAAATATACCTCATGCGCCAGCACCTATCAATGCTCCAAATGATGTACATTGAGTCCTCAATGCTATTAGAGGATACTTTAAGCAACAGGAGGAGCATGATAGAGCTCCACGGGGTGGAAGTAATACATTGGAACACTTTAAGAGATTGGGACCACCTGTTTTTGAGGGCAAACCAGATCTCATCCTCATCAACGTTGGATTCACAGTGGAGAAGACATTCAAAGCTATCGAATGTCGGGAAAATCAAAAGGTGCCTTTTGCTTCTTTCATTTTGGAAGGGAAGACAGACACTTGGTGAACCTCAAAAAGGAGGATGTTAGAGTCTAGAGGCGATGTGGTGACTTGGGAACAGTTTAAGGATGTATTTTATGAGCAGTTCTTTCCCGATTCATTTCGATTTGAAAAGCAACAAGAATTCCTTACCATCCACCAGGGAAGTAGAACAGTAATGGAATATGATCATTATTTCACCGAACTAGCTCAGTTTTCTCCACATATTGCCTTTAATGAAAATCAAAGAGCTCACATTTTGAGAGAGGCCTTCGATCATCAATTAGAAAGTTTGTTGCAGTATTGATTTTACCAACCTATGCTGAAGTGTTAAATCGAGCTCTAGTGGTGGAGAAATTGGATAATGAATTACAACAAGTAAAGGACCGAAAGTGACCTTTTAATGCTGCACCATCTGCGTATGGGGGATCTCATTCTGGACCTTCAAAGAAAGGTAAGGGAAAACAGCCTGGGCATCAATAGGTAGGAGCTCCTAGTAATCAAGTCATTATAAGATGCTACTTTTGTGGAAAGACAGACCATGTTTCCACCTCATGCCCCACGGGACAGCGTGTATGCTTCTATTGTCAACAACCGGGACACATGTCGAAGGATTGCCCTCGAAAGCAACAACGCCGAGCTCCACCCCAAACAGTTGGGCAACAACAGCTAAGATCTAGAGAGGGAGGTCAGGCGAGAGTCTATGCATCGACCCATCAAGATGCTAAAGCCTCAGGATCTATTATTAAAGGTATCATCACACTTTGTGGTACACCTGATTCAGCATTTATCGATTCAGTTCTACGCATTCTTTTATATCGCCATATTTTGCTAGGAAACTGCATAAGAATCGTGAACCAATGCATAATATGTTAATGGTAGCAACACCAGTTGGAAACTCCTTGATAGTTGATCGGATATATAGAAATTGTATTATTACTATTGAAAGTCACGATTTGTTAGTAGATCTAATTCTACTAGAATTTCAAGATTTTGATGCTATCTTAGGTATGGACTGGCTTTCAGCATACCATGCAAGTGTCGATTGTTTTCAGAAGACTGTTACTTTTCACCTCTAGATCAACCATCTTTCAAGTTCATTGGAATTCAGGAAAAGCTCCCTCCTATCATATCAGCCTTGAGTGCTACCCAACTATTATTAAAGGGATGTCAGGGGTACTTGGCCTTCATTTCTGGAGAAGAATCTAAGAAGCCAGTATTAGAGGACATCCCCATTGTACGGGATTTTCCAAATGTTTTTCCTGACGATCTACCTGCACTACCACCAAATAGGCAGATTGAATTTACAATTGATCTTCTACCTAGCACCGCACATGTTTCTAAGCCCCCATATAGAATGGCACCAATTGAGTTGGAAGAGTTAAAGAAACAAATCTAGGAGCTTTTAGATAAGAATTTTATTCGACCCAGTGTATCACCTTGGGGTGCCCCTGTCCTATTTGTGAAGAAGAAGGATGGATCCATGTGGTTATTTATTGATTATAGGCAACTCAATCAAGTGACCATAAAGAATAAATATCCCCTTCCTCGAATTGATGATTTATTTGATCAACTTCAAGGTACTCAGGTATATTCAAAAATTGATCTGAGATCCGGTATCACCAAGAAGATAAGAGAAGGAGACATACAAAAACAAATTTTCGTAACAAGATACTGGCCATTATGAATTCTTAGTAATGCCCTTCGACTCACGAATGCACCAATCGCCTTTATGGATCTCATGAATAGGGTGTTCCACCCTTATCTTGATAAATTTATAATTGTATTCATTGATGATATCTTGATCTACTCCAAAAGTATGGCAGAACATGAATACCATCTTAAGACAATTCTGGAAGTCCTAAGACAAGAGAAACTATATGCCAAATTAAGCAAGTGTAATTTCTGGCTTAATGAAATTATGTTTCTCGGTCATGTAATTTCGAGTGTTGGTATATCTATTGACCCTCACAAGATTGAAGCTGTGACAAAATGGAAACGGCCTTCTAATGTTTCAGAAATTAGAAGTTTCTTGGGTTTAGCTGGATACTCTAGAAGATTCGTAGAAGGTTTCTCAAAAATAGCAGCACCTTTGATCAGGTTGACACAAAAGAATATAAAATTCATATGGGATGACAAATGTCAACGAAGTTTCCAAGAATTGAAGAAACGGTTAACCAGTGCTCCTATCTTGGTGATTCCTTCAGGGGGAGAAGGTTTTATAGTATTTAGTGATGCCTCGCTATAAGGACTTGGTTGTGTTCTAATGCAAAATGAGAGGGTAGTTGCTTATGCATCTAGGCAATTGAAACCTCATGAGAAAAACTATCCTACTCATGATTTAGAGCTAGCAGCTATTATTTTTGCATTAAAAATTTGGAGGCACTATCTTTATGGACAAATTTTTGAAATCATCAAAGATCATAAGAGTCTCAAGTACATTTTCACACAAAAAGATTTAAATATGAGACAAAGAAGATGGTTGAACTTTTTAAAAGATTATAATTTTAATATCAACTATCATCCTGGGAAGGCTAATGTAGTTGTTGATGCCTTGCGCAGAAATACTTCTAATCTTGTAGCCTATATGAATATTCAAAAGAATTCTATGATGACAGAGTTAGTAGACTTAAAACTTAGACTTTTATCGGAGACAAATAAAGGTTTTCTTGCATGTCTGATGGCACAATCATATTTAGTAGAAAGGATTAAAGAAGGTCAGAAGGAAGATCTATATCTCCAAATGATAGTTAAGGAAATAGCTCAAGGAGCTAGACCCAAATTCTTCCAAATCGAAGATGGTTCTATTACATTCTGCAACCGTTTGTGTATTCCTGAAAGTCATCTAGTAAAGATGCAGTTATTGGAGGAGGCACACCGATCAAAATTTAATATCCATCCCGGAACTACCAAGATGTACTGAGATTTACGCCAAAACTACTGGTGGCGTGGTATGAAGAGAGATATAGCAGAGTTTGTTTCTAAATGTCTTATATGTCAACAGGTGAAGGCAGAACATCGAGTACATGTCGGAAAACTACAAAGGATTTCAATTCCTGAATGGAAGTGGGAGCAAGTCACTATGGATTTCGTAACAGGATTACCCAAGACTACGAAAGGATATGATGGAATTTGGGTAGTAGTAGATAGACTTACTAAATCTGCTCACTTCCTCCCTGTTAACAAGAAATATTCATTGGATAAATTAGCATGTTTATATATTAAAGAGATTATTCGATATCATGGGGTGCCAGTTAGTATTATCTCATATAAAGATCCAAGGTTTACCTCTAAGTTTTGAGGAAGTTTACAAAAATCTTTGGGTACACAGTTAAAGTTTAGTACAAAGATTTCACCCCCAAACCGATGGTCAATCTGAAAGGACAATACAAATTCTTGAAGACCTCTTAAGAGCATGTACTTTAGACTTTAGTGGAAGTTGGGATATGCACTTACACTTAATTGAGTTTTCTTATAATAATAGTTACCACTCTAGTATACAGATAGCCCCATTTGAAGCTTTTTATGGGAGAAAGTACAGATCACCTATATATTGGGATGAGGTAGGAGAACAAAAACTTTTTGGACCTCAATTGATTCAAAAAGATGTTGATAATATTCGAATTATACATCAAAGATTATTAACAGCTCAAAGTCGTTAGAAAAGTTATGCAGATCGAAGACGAAGAGATCTAGAGTTTAAAGTCCAAACACGTCTTCTTAAAAGTGTCACCAACCAAGGGAGTTATGAGGTTTGGTCAAAAAGGAAAGTTAGCCCCTAGATTTATAGGCCCATTTGAAGTCTTACAAAAGATCGCCTGTATGCATCGATTAGCATTGCTGCTTTTGGCTAGCATCCATGATGTATTCCACGTGTCTATGCTTCAAGATATATCGTGATCCATCACATGTCATATCTTACCAACCTCTACAATTGAGAAATGATGCCACTTTGTAACAACCAATCCAGATCTTGAAAAGAAAAGAACATGTTCTAAGAAATAAAGTTATACCTTTGGTAAAGATTTGTTGGCAACACCATTCACCAAGAGGCAACGTGGGAAAGAGAAGAAGATACGCGAGAGCAAAGATCCTCATCTATTCTCTTGAGGTAAGTAAAATTTGGTGACCAAAATTCTTATAGGTGGGGAGAAATATAATCAAATCAAATATTTGATTTAAGATTTAAATATTATTTCCTTACATGCTAGTATAAATTAGGGAAAGATAATCCTATTTCCTTGTTTGCTATTACGAATTAGGAAATACTTATTAAGCATTCCAAATAAGATGAGATCATATTTATCAGTATATTAAATGAAAATAATTTATATTAAATAAATATAAAAATTTAGAAAATTTTCCTTTAATGGAGGTTCACCTCCTCCTATTTAAGGGGAGGGATTTCTCTCCTTCGTTCCTCGCCGAGCAGAACTCAACAGCGGGAGGAACGAGGAGTTTCATCTTGCTAAAAAGAGGTAGGTTCTCCCTACTTTTCTTAAAATTAAAAGTTTTTGTTTAGATTCTATGTTGAAATTTTTGATTGATATTAGTTTGAATTAAAATACTTTACCCTTTGGTACCTTTTAAAAGTTTTCATTTTTAAACATTATGAAATTATATATGTTTTATGATATCGTTCTAAGAATGTTATTTCATTTTATTACAGTTACCTTCTAATCTTATTCAGATTTAAATATAATATGAGTAGTTCAAAAAAAAGAAATTCTTAATCCTTTAGATGTTAAAATTTTTATTAGAATATGTTATTTAAAATTTTTATCCTTTTTAGATTTAAATGTTATTATTCGATCATGTTGAAATTATTCATATGATTTCTAGTTCTTATTGAATTAAAAATATTATTTTCTCATGTCAAGCTTATCCTATCATTTATTTAATATGTTGTTATGTTTTGATGTATTATTATCAGAGTGAATATATATTATTGTAATTCAAAATTATGAAATTGATAGATTGGGTTAAAACAGTGCCGTGCCCCACCCATGGGTCGCTCTAGCCCACAAAGTTAACCCACCCACAATGTGGGCAAACCATGGCCAAGGTTGGCCCAACTCGTGATGCATGTACATACATATATAGCACATGACCGATATTTGGGTCGGCTCAACCTAGTCCAATATTATGTAATTATTGGATTTGAGCCCAAATATTGATTGAACTAAACTGCTCGATTAGTCTAGATCAATTCAGGTGGTTCCGAATCGATTTAACCTTTCAAGTCAGTTTAACCTAAATTGAACCTAATCTAGTCCAAATTATACTAGTCTAGGTGGTTCCGCATCTAGCTTAAATGAGGATTAGAGATCGTCCAGCTTAGGTCCCAGTGAATCGAGTTTGATTAGACCGATTTAACTAGGGTTCAAGTCAATTGGGGGCTATTTGGTATTATTGATATTGATATTATTGAAAAGAGATGTTTTGAATGTGTTGTTTCATCCCAAATAGACATGATTAGTATGAGATTATATTTCCCTACCAAGAGCAGAAAGGGCGATTCCCTTTGGGGATTAGCATGTCATCAGACGTGACGGTTGGACGGTTCCTCCATCCGCTGTTGGGAGGAACGCATCCCCACTTTGGCGGGTGAGGGACGCCACTCCATTCGCTGTTGGGAGTGTGATATGAGTTTGTCTCCATCCGTTGTTGGGAGAATCACAAACTCATCCCGTAGGATAAAGCCTCTCCATCCGCTGTTGGGAGAGTGCTCCTTCGGGTATTTGATATACGCCAATGGGATGATGGATTTTTGATTATGCATTTATTTTGAGTTGACTTTTGGGGTTCCTACTCAGCGTTGTTGAATTTTCTTTGTTTTTGATTTTCAGAGCAGCCTTCCGCTAGCACTGAATCAGATCCCAGTGGAGAGCGGATCTTTCTCTACCGTTAGGTAGAGCCACTTGAATAATTCTTCGAATTAACATCACTATGTTTACTTTTTACTCATGAATTGAGGAAATAAATAGACTGTAATAAATGTTTATGATGATGAATAAAGTGATGTTTACTTATTTGGCTCTGTATGTGTGGGAAGATATAATCTTGGAAAAAAAAAAATCCAGGATGTGACATTGGCACTGTTGCTTTCTGTTAGGGATCGAGCGGCACTAAGAGGGGGTGGGGGTGAATTAGTGCAGCGGAGAAAACGATGGATTTTTCAGCGATTTAAAACAAGCTTCGGAAACTTCGTACGATGAAACCAACGTTTCATTTGAAACCGATTTTTACGTTTTAACTTTAAAGCATGCATACAAAGATAAAAAGGAAGTGGAGCAAGTAAAGTAAAGGCTTGCAGCAAAGTAAAACAGAAATTTAAACACTCACACAATCAAGACGCAGCGATGTATAGTGGTTCGGTCAAAGTGACCTACATCCACTTCCGAAGCCTTCTCCGATGAGGCTCCCTTCTTCCACTATCAAATCCTTTGAAGGGGAAGGATCAAATACCCCTCTTACAACCCTTTACAAGTGGTTCACACTCTTACAAGATTTCTCAAGGAGAAGAAGGAGGTGAACACTTAGCAAGAACAAGACTTTTCAAGACTTTTCAAAAGCTCAAAACCAAGATTCTAACTCTCAAAAGGGTTTTATTTTTCAACTAAAAAGGAAGGGGTATTTATAAGCCTCAAAGTTATTCAAATTTGGAGCCCAAACTTGGAGCCAAAAATTTGAATCTTTTGAGTTTCAGTCTTTATCGGTCTTTGGCGGACTAACACACCCAGCGGTTCTATGCCAGCGATGCTACCGCTAGCTTTCCACGCACCGGTGCTACCGCCCGCCAAGCGATGCTACCGCTATGATGGCGGCGGTGCTATGCCTACTACAAGCCGTGCTCATGCCATGCGTAGCATGCGTTAGTCTTTATTTGGGCCAAAAACTTTGGCCCAAACTAAGGCCCAATGGCTACTTGGTTAAAGGATTAACCTCTAATCCTAACCCAAATTAATGTGCTAACTACGAAATTAAAGATATTCCTAAGCTATTACAAAGTCCGCAAGTCAAGTCTTCTTCCGTCGAGCTTCCGGCGAACTTCCGGCGGTCTTCCGACGATCCCTCGAAAACCATCCTGCGGACTCCCGGCAAGCTCTCGGACTCCACGATGATCTTGTCGAGTTCCCCCGAGCTTCTTTGGCAAGCTCCGATCTTTCTTGGCAAGCTCCGCGAACTTCTGACGAACCTCCCGACGAACTTCCAAAAACCCTTCGGCAAGCTCCCTACTCGTTCTCGGCGATTCGGCGGCACTCCAAATGAATCTTGGACTTAGTCAAACTCTCTAACTCCCAACGATCCATCGCCGACTTGACCCTTGATTTTGCTTTACGTCTTCATCCCTTTCGTAGTTACTCCGCACAAACAAACACCAAACACTCTACTTGATCTAGACGGCTATTACAACGCGAATTGACATTCGGTTGCGACACATCATTGGTTGGCGCTTCGTCCGATCCTTCGGCACATCGCCCTCTCTAGTGGCTTGTTGTCCAATCGACGGTTGACCTCCGCAACCTCGATATCCATGGCGCAACTCCGCACTTCTTGGCCTGATGCCCGACGTATGAAGTCTACTACCGATAGTCGACCGAACCTCCGGCTCGACATCCAATATACTGACGTGATCACCTCCGGCACAACGTCAATTCCTCTAGCGTCAACTGTCTAATCCTGATCGATAGTAGACCTGCGTAACTCAAAACGCAGTTAAACAACAAATCACACTCAATTAGTTTCATCATCAAAATCTGAAATTCAACACTTTCGAGGGTAATCCTTCGACATGTATCCCGGTTGTTGACAATAAAAGCAAACACGTTGTCCCGTGGGGCATGAGGTGGAAACATGGTCTATCTTTCCACAAAAGTAACATCTTATAATGACTTGATTACTAGGAGCTCCTGCCTGTTAATGCTCAAGTTGTTTGCCCTTGTCTTTCTTTGAAGGTCCAGAATGAGATCCCCCATAAGCAGATGGTGCAGCATTAAAAGGTCGCTTTCGGTCCTTTGCTTGTTATAGTTCATTATCTAATTTCTCCACCACTAGAGCTCGATTTAACACTTCAGCATAGGTTGGTAAAATCAATATTGCAATAGACTTTCTAATTGATGATCGAAGTCCTCTCTCAAAATGACGAGCTCTTTGATTTTCATTAAAGGCAATATGTGGAGAAAACTGAGCTAATTCAATAAAATAATGATTATATTCCATTACTGTTCTACTTCCCTGGTGGATGGTAAGGAATTTTTGTTGCTTCTCAAAGCGAACTGAATCGAGAAAGAACTGCTCATAAAATGCATCCTTAAACTGTTCCCAAGTCACCACATCACCTCTAACATCCTCCTTTTTTAGGTCCACCAAGTATCTGCTTTCCCTTCCAAAATGAAAGAAGCAAAAGGCACCTTCTGATTTTCCCGACATTCGATAGCTTCGAATGTCTTCTCCACTTGACGAATCCAACGTTCAACAAGGATTGGATCTGGTTTGCCCTCAAAAACAGATGGTTCCAATCTCTTAAAGTGATCCAATGTATTACTTTCACCCCGTGGAGCTCTATCATGCTCCTCCTGTCACTCAAAGTATCCTCAAATAGCACTGAGGACTCCGTGTACATCATCTTGAGCATTGATAGGTGCTAGCGCATGAGGTATATTTTGTGGTGTCAAAGAAGTTGGCATATAATCAATGATAAGTGTATGTGAGGATTGGGATTGCTCCGTAGTGCGTGGAACGTCCAAGTTATTGTTTACTCGAACACTCCTTTGAAGGCGAAGGCCAATAGCATTACGACCACGAGCGCCATAGGTGATAGGGCCACTATTTTCTTGAATTGGTTCCATTACTCCTATAATAGGTCAAGACAATTATTGGTTAAAATCAATCAAAAGACTTAAATACCTACAAGCCCTAGACCATGCTCTGATACCATAAAAAGATGTCACATCTTGGATTTTTTTTTTCTCTAAGATTATATCTTTTCACACATACAGAGCCAAATGATTAAACGTCACTTTATTCATCATCATAAATATTTATTACAATCTATTTATTTCATCAAATTATGAGTAAAAAAGTAAACATAGTGATGTTAATTCGGAGAATTATTCAAGTGGCTCTACCTAGCAGAGGAAACCGAATCTCAAAAACAAAGAAAATTCAGCAACACCGAGTAGGAATCCCAAAAGTCAACTCAAAATAAATGCATAATAAAAAATCCATCATCCCATTGGCGTATATCAAATACCCGAAGGCATACTCTCCTACGGGATGAGTTTGTGTTCTCCCAACAGCGGATGGAGACAAACTCATATCACACCCCCAACAGTGGATGGAGTGGCATCCCTCACCCACCAAAGTGGGGTCGCGTTTCTCCCACGCTAATCCCCGAAGGAAATCGCCCTTCCTACTCTTAGCAGGGAAATATAATCTAATACTAATCATGTCTATTCTGGATGAAACAACACATTCAAAACATCTCTTTTCAATAATATCAATATCAATAATACCAAATAGTCCTCAATTGACTTGAACCCTAGTTAAATCGATCTAATCAAACTCGATTCACTAGAACCTAACTAGACCGATCTCTAATCCTCATTTAACTGGTCTGGAACTACCCTAAACTAGTATAATTTGGATTATATTAGGTTCAATTTAGGTTAAAGTGACTTGAAAAGTTAAATCAATTCGGAACCACCCTGAATTGATCTAGACTAAACAAGTCTGGTTTAGTTTAATCAATATTTGGGCTCAAATCCAACAATTACATAATATTGGACTAGATTGAGCCGACTCAAATATCGGTCATATGCACTGTATATGACTGTACATGCATCGCACCAGGTTCGACCAACCTTGGCCCATGACTGCCCACATTGGGCTGGGCTAGGTTAACCTGTGGGCTAGGGCCTAACCCATGGGTAGGGCCTAGCCTGCAGACTGTTTTAACCCAATCCTATCCAATTTCATAATTTCGAATTACAACAACATATATTCACTACTGATAATAATACATCAAAACATAACAATACATTAAATAAATGATAAGATAAGCTTTGAGGAAATCATATTTTTAATTCAATAAGAACTAGAAATCATATGAATAATTTCAACATGATCAAATAATAATATTTTAAATATCAAAAGGATAAAAATTTTAAATAACATATTTTAATAAAAAATTTAACATCTAAAGGATTAAGAATTTCTTATTTAAATCTGAATAAGATTAGAAGGTAACTACAATAAAACGAAATAACATTCTAAAAATCCAATATCATAAAGCATATACAATTTCAGAATGTTTAAAAATAAAAATTTTTAAAGGGTATCAAAGGGTAAAGTATTTTAATTCAAACTAATATTAATCAAAAAAATTTCAACATGGAATCTAAACAAAAACTTTTAATTTCAAGAAAAGTAGGGAGAACCTACCTCTTTTTCGTAGGATGAAACTTCTCGTTCCTCTCGCTGTTGAGTTCTGCTCGGCGAGGAACGAAGGAGAGAAATCCCTCCCCTTAAATAGGAGGAGGTGGACCTGCATTAAAAGAAAATTTTCTAAATTTTCATATAAATTATTTTTATTTAATATACTGACAAATATGATCTCATCTTATTTGGAATGCTTAATAAGTATTTCCTAATTCGTAATAGCAAACAAGGAAATAGGATTATCTTTCCCTAATTTATACTAGCATGTAAGGAAATAATATTTAAATCTTAAATCAAATATTTGATTTGATTACATTTCTCACCACCTATAAGAAATTTGGTCCCCAAATTTTACTTTCCTCAAGAGAATAGATGAGGATACTACTCTCGCATATCTTCTTCTCTTTTCCACGTTGCCTCTTGGTCTGAATGGTGTTGCCAACAAATCTTTACCAAAAGTATAACTTTATTTCTTAGAACATGTTCTTTCCTTTCCAAGATCTGGATTGGTTGTTCTGCAAAAGTTGCATCGTTTCTCAATTATAGAGGTTGGTAAGATATGACATGTGATGGATCCCTGATATATCTTCAAAGCATAGACACGTGGAATACATCATGGATGCTAGCCAAAACCGGAGGCAATGCCAATCTGTACGCCACAGGCCCGACCTTTTGTAAGATCTCAAATGGGCCTATGAATCTAGGGGCTAACTTCACCCTTTGACCAAACCTCATAACTCCCTTGGTTGGCGACACTTTTAAGAAGACATGTTCACAAACTTTAAACTCTAGATCTCTTTGTCTTCGATCTGCATAACTTTTCTGGCGACTTTGAACTGTTAATATTCTTTGACGTATATTTCAAATATTATCAACATCTTTTTGAATCAATTAAGGTCCCAAAAGTTTTTGTTCTCCTACCTCATCCCAATATACAGGTGATCTGCACTTTCTCCCATAAAGAGCTTCAAACGGGGCTATCTGTATACTAGAGTGGTAACTATTATTATAAGAAAACTCAATTAGGTATAAATGCATATCCCAACTTCCACTAAAGTCTAAAGTACATGCTCTTAAGAGGTCTTCAAGAGTTTGTATTGCCTTTTCAGATTAGCCATCAGTTTGAGGGTGAAATGCTATACTAAACTTTAATTGTGTACCCAAAGATTTTTATAGACTTCCCCAAAACTTAGAGGTGAACCTTGGATCTCTATTTGAGATAATACTAACACCCCATGATATTGAATAATCTCTTTAATATATAAACATGCTAATTTATCCAATGAATATTTCTTGTTAACAGGGAGGAAGTGAGCAGAATTAGTAAGTCTATCTACTACTATCCAAATTTCATCATATCCTTTCGCAGTCTTGGATAATCCTGTTACGAAATCCATAGTGACTTGCTCCCACTTCCATTCAGGAATTAAAATCCTTTGTAATTTTTCGGCAGGTACTCGATGTTCTGCCTTCACCTGTTGACATATAAGACATTTAGAAACAAACTCTGCTATATCTCTCTTCATACCACGCCACTAGTAGTTTTGGCATAAATCCCGGTACATCTTAGTAGTTCTAGGATGGATATTAAATTTTGATCTGTGTGCCTCCTCTAATAATTACATCTTTACTATATGACTTTAAGGAACACACAAACGGTTGTGGAATGTAATAGAACCATCTTCGATTTAGAGGAATTCGGGTCTAGTTCCTTGAGCTATTTCCTTAATTATCATTTGGAGATATGGATCTTCCTTCTGACCTTCTTTAATCCTTTTTACTAAATATGATTGTGCCATCAGACATATAAGAAAACCTTTATTTGTCTCTGATAAAAGTCTAAGTTTTAAGTTTATTAACTCTGTCATCATAGAATTCCTTTGAATATTCATATAGGCTACAAGACTAGAAGTATTTCTGCTTAAAGCATCAGCAACTATATTAGCCTTCCCAGGATGATAGTTGATATTAAAATCATAACTCTTTAGAAAGTCCAACCATCTTCTTTGTCTCATATTTAAATCTTTCTGTGTGAAAATGTACTTGAGACTCTTATGATCTGTAAAGATTTCAAAAATTTGTCCATAGAGATAGTGCCTCCAAAATTTTAATACAAAAATGATAGCTGCTAGCTCTAAATCATGAGTAGGATAGTTTTTCTCATGTGGTTTCAATTGCCTAGACGCATAAGCAACTACCCTCTCATTTTGCATTAGAACACAACCAAGTCCTTGTAGTGAGACATCACTATTTACTACAAAACCTTCTCCCCCTGAATGAATCACCAAGATAGGAGCACTAGTTAATCTTTTCTTCAATTCTTGAAAACTTTGTTGACATTTGTCATCCCATATGAACTTTATGTTCTTTTGTGTCAACCAGATCAAAGGTGCTGCTAATTTTGAGAAGCCTTCTACGAATCTTCTATAGTATCCAGCTAAACCCAAGAAACTTCTAATTTCTGAAACATTAGAAGACTGCTTCCATTTTGTCATAGCTTCAATCTTGTGAGGGTTAACAGATATACCAAAGACTCGAAATTACATGGCCAGAAACATAATTTCATTGAGCGTAAATTATACTTGCTTAATTTGGCATATAGTTTCTCTTGTCTTAGGACTTCCAGAATTGTCTTAAAATGGTATTCATATTCTGCCCTACTTTTGGAGTAGATCAAGATATCATCAATGAATACAATTACAAATTTATCAAGATAAGGGTGAAACACCATATTCATGAGATCCATGAAGGCAGTCGATGCATTTGTGAGTCCGAAGGGCATTACTAAGAATTCATAATGATCGTATCTTGTTCTGAAAGTTATTTTTTGTATGTTTCCTTCTCTTATCTTCAGTTGGTGATACCCAAATCTCAAATCAATTTTTAAATATACCTGAGTACCTTCAAGTTGATCAAATAGGTCATCAATTCAAGGAAGGGGATATTTATTCTTTATGGTCACTTGATTGAGTTGCCTATAATCAATACATAGCCGTATGGATCCATCTTTCTTCTTCACAAATAGGACAGGGGCACCCCTAAGGTGATACACTGGGTCGAATAAAATCCTTATCTAAAAGCTCCTAGATTTGTTTCTTTAACTCCCTCAACTCAATTGGTGTTATTCTATATGGGGGCTTAGAAACAGGTGCGATGCCAAGTAGAAGATCAATTATAAATTCAATCTGTCTATTTGGTGGCAGTGCAGGTAGATCGTCAGGAAAAACATATGAAAAATCCTGTACAATGGGGATCTCCTCTAATACTGGCTTTTTAGATTCTTCTCCAGAAATGAAGACCAATTACCCCTAGCATCCCTTCAATAATAGTTGGGTAGCACTCAAGGCTGATATGATAGGAGGGAGCATTTCCTGAATCCCAATAAACTTGAAAGATGGGTCAATGCATAGACCCTCGCCTGACCTCCCTCTCTAGGTCTTAGTTGTTGTTGCCCAACTGTTTGGAGTGGAGCTTGGTGCTATTACTTTCGAGGGCAATCGTTCGACATGTGTCCTGGTTGTTAACAATAAAAGCATACACGCTGTCCCGTGGGGCATGAGGTGGAAACATGATCTATCTTTCCACAAAAGTAACATCTTATAATGACTTGATTACTAGGAGCTCCTGCCTGTTGATGCCCAAGCTGTTTGCCCTTGCATTTCTTTGAAGGTCGAGAATGAGATCCCCCATACGCAAATGGTGCAGCATTAAAAGGTCGCTTTCGGTCCTTTGCTTGTTGTAGTTCATTATCGAATTTCTCCACCACTAGAGCTCAATTTAACACTTCAGCATACGTTGGTAAAATCAATACTGCAATAGACTTTCTAATTGATGATCGAAGTCCTCTCTCAAAATGACGAGCTCTTTGATTTTCATTAAAGGCAATATGTGGAAAAAACTGAGCTAGTTCAATGAAATAATGATCATATTCCATTACTGTTCTACTTCCCTGGTGGATGGTAAGGAATTTTTGTTACTTCTCAAAGCGAACTAAATCGGGAAAGATCTGCTCATAAAATGCATCCTTAAACTGTTCCCAAGTCACCACGTCACCTCTAACATCCTCCTTTTTTAGATCCACCAAGTGTCTACTTTTCCTTCCAAAATGAAAGAAGCAAAAGGCACCTTCTGATTTTCCCGACATTTGATAGCTTCGAATGTCTTCTCCACTTTACGAATCCAACGTTCAGGAAGGATTGGATCTATCGTCATGCGAAGATCGATGCGTCAAAAATAAATCCACAAAACTACACGTATAAAAGAAGATACCTAAGGAGATCGTATATTCCTGAATTCCTACAGATCTGTGGGAGAGGATGAAGGAGGTCAAGCGTCCTCCTCTCTAGCAGTATCCACACGATAAGAATTACGATGATACACCTCTCTCTAGGGAGAGAACAGGAGGTGGCTACCAAAAGAAACCCTCAGTCTATATAGCTTTGGTTTCCTCCTATTTATAGAGGCCCTCTGAAAACCCTAATGGATCTTTTGCCCTATTGGGTATTGGATCTCCATCGAATTACCCAAGCATCTTGAATTAGTGAGTTTCTACCCAATAATCTTTTATTAGTAATTATTAGATATCATCTCATGATTCAATAATTCAGGAGCTTAATGGGATATCCAATAAGATAGGGGGCTCAACGGATATCTCATATCCAAACCTCTACTCGTCGCAACACCTACCATATGTGTGTGACCCTCTAGGCCCAATATCGAGCTGGCTGTAAGTCATACTTGTTAAAACTCCTTCTGACTTAGTGAATTATTATCTCTATAATAATTCACCCAACTCGTCGACTGCGGACGTACCAGGCCTCTATGTCGCGGCCCCCAGACGATACAAGGGAATCCAATCCTTTGGACCTATCTGTCCTCAGTTATCATGTATCTATAGTCCCTCATCCATCCAATATCCTAGAGACCCTATACCGGGTACGATACTGTCAAATCCATACGGTCTCTTCTCGAGTCTTGCTCTTATCGGATAATCCCGAAAAACTCTTTCTCTGTCAATCCGAATAACCTTGGCCAAGGATTTGTTCAAACAAAAACACATGGGATATTCCTCTCATGATACCGAGAGCGGATGATCCTCTATTAACACTCAATAACCCTCGTAAGGTTGGCTACCACTCTCAATGATCGACTGTACTAAATCTGAAACTTTCTAAACTTATAAGTCCGATATCAACGAGTTGAGTACTCATACAAGACATCCTTGGTGTCTTAAAAGTCTAAGGACCAGATACACTATTGGGACTACGAAATCGTTGTTTGACGTGAGGTATCAATAACCATCCACCATTCCGTAGGTGAATTAATCAGTGAACTCATTCCCCAATGAGCACCTGCACTGTACCCATAGTATCCCCACACTAGTAGCAATAAGACCAATCACCTCCGTCATATGAACGGGTATACAGCACACCAGTCTATCCAATTATCTCGATGTCCTTCTCGAGTAACCTATGATCAGAATAATTTAGGATCTGTATTTAAAAGTGAATCGATCTTATTATCGTGATCTCATCTCGATCCGATTCCCATTACACAGATCTAAGGACATCACAGTATATACAACACACAAGATAAAATGATAAAACGCCTAATAATAAACAAAAAAAATGCATATCAAGTCATAAGTGTCATCACTCATGTGATTGGCTTGCAGGGCACATATGACTAACAATTTTAATCCAATCCTATCTAATTTCATAATTTTGAATTACATCAATATATGTTCACTGATAATAATACATCAAAACATAACAATAGATTAAATAAATGATAAGATAAGCTTCAACATGAAAAAAATAATATTTTTAATTTAATAAGAATTAAAAATCATATGAATAATTTTAATATGATCAAATAAAAATATTTTAAATCTCAAAATGATAAAAATTTTAAATAACATATTCTAATAAAAATTTTAACATCTAAAAAATTAAGATTTTTTTTTTGAAATACTCATATTATATTTAAATCTAAATAAGATTAAAATATAATTACAATAAAATGAAATAACATTCTTAAAAAAATCCGATATCATAAAACATATACAATTTCAGAATGTTTAAAAATAAAAATTTTAAAAAAATATCAAAAGATAAAAAATTTTAATTCAAACTAATATTAATCAAAAAATTTCAACATAAAATCTAAACAAAAACCTTTAATTTCAAGAAAGGTAGGAAGAACCTATCTCTTCTTAACAGGATAAAACTTCTAGTTCCTCCCGCTGTTGAGTTCTGCTCGACGAGAAACGAAATAGAAAAATCCCTCCCCTTAAATAGAAAAAGGTGAGCCTCTATTAAAGGAAAATTTTCTAAATTTTCGTATTTATTTAATATAAATTATTTTTATTTAATATATTGATAAATATGATCTCATCTTATTTGGAATGCTTAATAAATATTTTCTAATTCGTAATGACAAATAAAAAAATAGGATTATACTTCCGTAAATTATACTAACATGTAAAGAAATAATATTTAATTTTTAAATCAAATATTTGATTTGATTACACAAACGGTCATCTTAATCATCCCGCAACTCGTGCGCCTCGTGAGACCCCAAGCGTTGAGCCCATCCATGTATGTCCCAGAGCCCCTTGATGATCCCCCGACAAATCCAACCACACACAAGCACTACAGGAGGAAGCCGAAGAGCATCTCGGGGGTCGAGGAGTGACTCCCGAACCAGTGTCCTTGGTCTTCGCTAGACCGACATGCCGCCTCCCGAGCACGACACGGTGTCCACCGATTTGGCCGATGACATATTCAGAGCCCAACATAACTTGGTAAACCGACGTCTTAACGAATTTCAGCGAGAGCTTCGTATGACTAAAGGGGAGGTCGGGGACAACGCCTCGAGAGCATCCCCCTCTTCACCCCCGAGATACGGGACAAGCCAGTTCCCCTCAACTTCAGACTCTCGACCCTAGAAGCATACGACGGTGACTCCGACCCCACAAAGCATGTCATTGCCTTTCGAGCCCAAATGGCCCTCTGTAGCACCTCCGACGCCTTGATGCGCAGGGCGTTTCCCACCACCCTCAGGGGGGCGACTCGGATATGATTTAATCGGCTCCAGCTGGCCTCTATCTCCTCATTTGAACAGCTCATGAGGGGGCTTAAGCAAGGCTTCATGTCCAGCATACGACCAAAACCCTCCGTGACCGCACTCCTCGCACTAGCCCAACGGGACGGCGAGACGCTCTCGCAGTTCGTCGCACGCTTCGCTGCCGAGGCTTTATTCGAGTTCAGGCACCAATCCACTTGTGCCCGAGTTCACCAGCTTGAGCACCATTCCATTTGTGCCCGAGTTCACCAACTCAAGCATCAATCCATTTATGCCCGAGTTCACTAACTCGGGCACCAGTACATTTGTGCCCAAGTTCACCAGCTCGAGCACCAACCCATTTATGCCTGAGTTCACCAACTCGGGCATCAGTACTATTGTGCCCGAGTTTACCAGCTCGATCACCAGTCCACTTGTGCCTGAGTTCACCAGCTCGAGCACCGTTCTATTTATGCTCAAGTTCACCAACTCAAGCACCAATCCATTTGTGCCCGAGTTCACTAGCTCGAGCACTAATCCATTTGTGCCCGAGTTCACTAGCTCGAGCACTAATCCATTTGTACCCAAGTTCACTAACTCGAGCACCAATCCGTTTGTGCCCGAGTCCACCAGCTCGAGCACAAAACTACTTGCGCCCAAATTCACCAGCTCGACCGCCCGCCATGTCAGCCAAACAACCCCCTGACGCATCATTCCAGCTTGACGCCACCGACACAAGAGCAACAACACCATAAGGTAACTCGCCAACCCCGCATAGCAAACGACATAATGAAAAGGGCAAGTCGAACATGCCCCGAGCCCCTCCACAAGGACCTCGAAACATGCCTTGTTTGGGAGAGGAGAAGGGGAGGAAGTGATAAGGGATATCCTGACATCATCTACAGCATCCTTCACGACATCATCAATATCACACTATCAGCAGACACATCAACAAAAAGACACCCTACACATGTCGCCATGTCCGACCCGCCATCTCAAGTTGAATGTGACGATACCCTCACGTCGCCGAAACTTGAATAGAGCACTCGCTTCCAAAATCCCAGAACGATAACGCATGAAGTAGTCATTCTCGAAATCCCGAGTCGACGACGCATGGAGCAAGCCATCCCCGAGATCCAAGAACGACGTCGTACAGTGTCGTCCTGCATAACGCCACTCTGTACAACTTCACTGTCATCCATATTGAGGTACGCCTTCAGACATACTTATATAACCCCCCACCTAGTTTCAGAAAAAAGGAGAGAGAAAAAAGAGAAGAAAATACGGACTGACTTCAACATCGAAAAGACCAAATCGAGAAAAACCTGACCAAGCGTTTTTGCAGGAATCAAGACCACAACACAAAGAGTTATGTCTCAGCTGCGAAATTCAATCAAACAACCCAAGGCTTCAACTGAACCAAGCCATCCCAACACATCATCAAGCGGCCGCATTCCGTTCCACAACACAACGGAAAAGAAAAATTAAGAACATCGAAACCATGTAGCGTGAGCAGCGCCATTATTAGCTTTGTGGGATCAGAAATGGCTAGGAATGTAATCGGAAACACGGACCAAGTAACTCTATGATCATGTCCTTCAACAACAAGAATCGTAAACGGAAGCACTACATCGACAACAACCAGAACACTAACCACAACAAACACAATACGAAAGCGAACGACGCGATGTCATCAGAGACTTAAATACAACGAATCATGGAGAAGTATTCCCATCATATTGTTGCAGTTTCCTCATCATTTGATCCGAACAAACAGGCCTTGAGATAGATCGACAACCTATCGAAGCCTGAGGAGGCGACTGAAACGAAAACTAGACGAAGCTGACAGAAAGGCGGCGATGGCGACAAAGAATTCAGTCGTCGCAGTGATCGAGGCCGAGCAGAACTGCTCTCTGGCACCCCCGTTTTATGGACAGTTGAAAAGTCTTTCTTACCAACTTATAACACAAGTCGACAGATAATTCGGCTTTAATAGAAAAAGGCTTAATTAAATAAATTTCAACAGTGTCTTCAAAATGCATAAGAAATCCGTAAGACAAATTCTCATGGAGTCGCGGTGAAAAAGAAACAGCTGGCTCAGAAGAATGAAATGGCTTCTCATCGATACTCGAGGTATCTCTGAAGTCTGACATGCGAAGATTCCATTTCAAAATTCATCGTAACATCAAATAGGAAGAACGGAGAAAATTTGTCAAGCAAATATTAAGCAAAGAAACAGAAAAAAGAAGAAGCTTAGCAACCATAAACGAGTTCTGTGGGATCAGAATCGGTAAAGGAGTATCAGTCACCATGTAATCAGAAACACGGACCAACTAATATCATCATGTCCCATCTGAATCAAATGACAAGAATCACGAACGAAATCACTGAACATACAAACCACATGCGATCTGAAACCCGACGAGGAGAGTAAGGAGGTACCATCGGAAACTTAAATACGAGGAAACAAGGAGAGGTATCTCCATCATATTGTTGCAGTTTTCTCGTCACTTGATCAAAACTAACACGGCTTGAGATAGATCGTAACCTGAGGAGGCAATCGAAAATAAAAACGGATATAAATGAGAGAGCAGGCGGCGAAGGCGACGAAGAAGTCACCCAAAGCGGTGATCGAGGACGAGCAAAGTAGATCTGGGCAGCCCCTTTTATAGATGGTGGAAGAAACCCTAAATCCTAAACATTCGTCCGTGTCTCCCTCCATCACATCTGAGCCGTTCATTGGTTGACAGTATAATCCTAATCTTCGCATCTGATTCGTTTGTGTATAAACCGAAAGCGAGCATTATTTGCCTCTTCATTTTGAATGGATAAGACGTCTTCTCATAAGGAAGATAAGTCCTTGACAGATACTCTAATAGATATAAAAATTTGAAGTACGTTTCGCAATATATTTACATTCTTAATATATATTAAAAAATTAATAAATATATAATTATAAAATATCTTAAATATTTGATAAATAAATATATTAAAATTATATTTTAAATATGTATTAACGTAAATATTAATAAAGTTATATTTCTTTTAGTATTTATTCAAAAATATGATAAATACATATTTTCAGTTAAGTAAATATATATAATCTTAAAATTTATATGATTTAAATATATTATAAATAAAAATATAACTATATAAATAAATATTAAAAAATTAAAAATAAATAAATAAAATTTCATCTTATAGAATAAGAAAGAAAGGCCAACCGTAGATAAAAAAAAATAAGTATAAATTTTTATAATCTTGTATTTTAGATAATATCGCAGATACTAATTTAGATAACATCACAGATACTTTGAGAAATTTAAAAATACTTATTACCACCTCACAAATAATTTTGAAATGATAATGCTACCTATGATAGCATCAACATTTGAACAAGAATAACATCAACATTTGAATTTTTGTCTCTATATCAAATATAATTTTAAAAAAATTATCAAATAATAATTCATATTTGAAATATACATTAGGTCCTCGATTCACCTTTTAAAGGTATTCCCAAACGTAAAAATAGGATCACGAAACAATTCCTCTACAAACAATGTGTCATAAGTTCTAAAAACAAACATATTATGGATCTGTGAACTAATAAGCAAACTGATAAAATCATATCATCAAATAGCACACCCAAAAAAAATATTCATTCTTTTCTGTACACAGCCTAACCTCGTACGTCATAACCCACTCAAGATCACTCGGGCTGATACACATCAACAGTACAAAAGATGAACTGATACAACTCATTTACAAACTTAAAAAAGCACCTTAAGGAGGAAAAAGTGATCCAATTGGCCTTCACCTGCTTCATTGCTCAGAGGAGTATACTCCATGTAGTAAAAATCATGAACAACAGCCTCCTTGGTGTCCGTGTTGTTCCTGTTTTTGTTTCAGAATATTCCTTTTAACTGGAACTGATCCTTCCTCCACCAGTTTAGGAACTCCCATAATCTAAAAAGAGTATAATAACCTCAATTTTGTAATCCTCAATGCCATTAATAATCTTTGGCAATTCAGAGCTTCAAATGGACTAAGAAGAATCTAATTGTTGGTGACTGAAGACAGACAAAGGTAATTTTACAGAGATATCAAAAAGGACAACTTAGCTTTACATGGATACTATGTTGCGAAAAATTATGGATGGTGTTGAATGTAGGATAGTGGTGACTCAATTTCATATACCATAGTTGTCACGAAGATCCACATTCCATTAGTGGTCAGCAAGCAAGAAAAAAGATCATGAGAATCAAACATTGTTAAGGAGGAACTTTGACAGCTCAGTCGGGTGAACTTTGTTATGTATGGCAAGCAGAGGTACCAGCCAGACATTCAAAAATGCTACATTGAAAGTCTGATGACAGTTTTGCTCAAGATTAGACTGATGGTAAGAAAAAAGGATGGTGATTACTGCAACAGACAGAATAGTTGTTATATAGACTATGCTCGTCAATTATTCAGATGTATCTTCTTATATTCAACTTTGTGGCCACCAGCAGGCTTTTTCAAAACAAACATTCATGTGCTTTTATGAATTAAAATAGATTTAGCAATAATTCTTATCAAAATAAGAGACTTACACCAAAAGACGAAGCTTGCTTGATAGTAATATACAGCGATAGGAGGTCATTGTAATAAAACAATTAAAAGCATAGTAGAGGATCAATTCCATTATTACTTCCTAGTTCATAAAATAGTTATCAAGGTCAGGGTTCAGTATGGTGTCTGGCACAAGGGCAGCACGTGGTATGGTACATTTCCCAGTATGTAGGCTGAAATTTGGGAAACCCAAGCTGATTAAAAACCTGAGCTTGGACTGTGATTAGACATGATCACTACAGGATTGGGTCTGCCAAAGCAAAATTTGAACCCAACTAGGATTTCAGGTCAAACTGATGTTTAGGGGTAGGCCAACTTAAAAAAGTGAACAAACTTACACATACCATATGGTTTTCATAATCTCGTCAGCTACAAGATTCTTCATCAGATCATACTTACAGTCTATGCAGTTCTTCAAGATCTCAATTTTTTGCTGGATGAAAAACAAATGGTTGTATTCATTGGATAGAAGAGTACCTTCAATGCTAGTTCTTCAAAACATTTCTCCACATTGGCTCTTGTTTTTGCACTGCACTCAATAAACAAACACCCATACTCATTGGCAAAGGCAATCCCCTCTTCTCTGGTCACCATCCTATCAGCCTCCTAAAAGGTTCTAACAGAAAAAGTTAGTTATGCAAAGAAAAAAACCATGCAAGATAAACCTAGTTTTTTTTCTAATGTTCTAGGCATGTACTGTTTTACTGATAGGTTGATCCAATTTGATAGTTGCTTAACATAGAGATGTTTAGCTGAACAGAATCTTTTAGTAAAGCAGATAACTTCAATGTATCATTTACTAGTCTGCAAACCTCTTAAGTGGTTAAAAGCAAGATGCATTATCATGGTAACTTTCGGAATCTGGTACTCAAACAACAATTTGCTAATTAATTAAAATCATCAAATAAAGTCCAAATATGAAGTTCAGAAACAATGCCTTTGGCTTGTACAATATGGTGAATATTCACTGGAAAGTTGAAAGCCACTCTAAGATGCTACTTAATCTAAAAAGTTCATTAACACATACAACAGTCGTACAAAGAAAAAAAATAAGCTGCAAACGGGACAGAAGCAACAATGGCAAGCACTTGAAGAGCAGAAGTAACCTTGTCAACTTTATTTCCAACAAGCACTTTGACACAGTTGCGGTTTGTTGAGTATAATTCTACTTCCTTGACCCATACATCAGCCAGATTAGTAAAAGTCTCTCGCTTCGTCACATCATAAACTAACAGAACGAACAAATAAGTTAAGTCTTCTGCATTTGTAGCATGTATAAAGGAAAATCAACGAACCTACATTAAGAAACCTAAATACAGGCAGCTGAAGGCAGCAAAAAAAATCAGCCATAAAATTTAAATGTGATAGATAATTGCTAACATCCAAAGCATATTGCACACTAAATATCATCAGATGTTATTTGTCTTAAGGAATCAATAGAAGGAACTTAAATAGGTCAGGAGCAGGGTGCATGCGTGCTGAAGATGGAGGTTCATCACAAAGTAAATACACTAGGACAAAAAGCAAAACATGCGTGCATGCTAAGAGTAAAAGGCACCCAAAATCCACAGCAGAAGGAAATTGTGATTGAACAGCATATTATACCTCTCTTATATATCTATTAATCTTCTTAACACTTTAAGTGTCTACAGAAAAGTTGATCCACAACGCTACAAGATTTTTCATACGAACAATAAGCAGGTATGTATTAGATAATACAAATTAATGTTAAAACAGAAAATAAGTAATGTAGTACTAGACTATTGGCTAAGAGCAACTTGCTAAATCAATCAGCAGACTGCAGATCTGAATCCATGTCATCTTAAAATAGTAATGTCAATGTGTTATTAGGTGGTGAAAATACAATTACATAAATTAATGTTAAAACAGATCACAAGTAAAATAGTAGTAAATAATTGCTCAACCAATTAGCATACTGCAGATCAGAATCCATAGCATCTTAAATAAAAATTTCAGTGTTAGGAGGCTAAAATACAAATGTTGAGTTAAAAAATTATGCCATAGGAAAAATGAAAAATAATGAACACAAGACAGTTAAATGTCTCCATGATAGTAACTCTAGTTGTGTGTCACAGGAACCCAATTTTGCAAAAAAGAACTTTTGAGTGGAAACAAAATAGAATATTTTACAAATTAGAAATATCATATGTTTGCAAGCAAGCCATGAAGCATTAATGCATGGTAGCAACATTTGCATACAAGCCATTCAAGAAAAATTATATAAATTCTGAAAGATAAAGAAAAAAAGTTTATATAGATTGGTAATATAGCAGGTAAAAAAAATAAAGAACCATTCCAATGTACGATGAAATAAAATGTCTGAAACAAGTCACTTACCGAGAATTATTCCTTGAGAACCTCTATAATAAGAACTAGTTAATGTCCTAAACCTCTCCTGTCCAGCTGCAACACATGTACAAATGGTTTTAGGAGAATAGGAAAATTGAATAAAATATTAAATGTATCAGCAATACAGGCAATAAACTCAACAATATGCAGATTCATAGTCATCCGCTTAGAAAAACCAGATCACTATATGCAGAAGAAACATGCCATCTTTCCTATAATGTTTTCTATAAAAAAAATTTCACAAGCAACATGAGGATATTAAACAAGAACCTGCAGAAAATATCTAAGAGATTCCATTTACAATGGCTGTTATGTAAATAAATAAGTCCAAACTTAATGGAATGATCAATGCAACTAATTATGCATATGAGCTTGTAGTGGATATTTCTGTGATAAGGCTTGTGAAGTGATGTAAGCAAATTAATATGTTAGGATCCAAAACTGATGGATACAGAAAAGACAAGGGACTGATAGAACAAATTTCAGCATGCAATATATAATCTACAATTACCTCAGTCTGCCTGGCAAATAAGTAGATGCCATGGGACATGAATATTTGAAGATGTGCATTTCAGAGAGAGATGTATGCTACTGCTAGACAGTGGAACTACAGTACAAAAATGAGTAAGTCATGAAAGATCTTGAAGGCCCTTATGTTAGGGGTTAGCTAAAGGACTGTCTACCTAGACTGATATTTGGACCTAAACTATGGACCCCTCAGAGTATCTATTGTGCTCTGGGACCATATATGGACTCTGTAGAAGAATTATTCTTCTCTGAGGAAAGAAGAAATAGGGAATGCCAATAGATAAAAGTATTCATTTTCCTCTTCTTTTTTGGTTAAAGCCAAAATTGGGCCAGAGATGAAGTTAAACATGAGAACTGACTAAAGACAACTCTTTCTCTGCTTCTTCATCCTCTTTTGATCCTCTGTCCCCATCTCTCTACATTATGTTCCAGTTGTGATCATCAATTGAATTATACGGATCATAAATGTTGTCAAGGTACTTAAAAGGTCATGCTGATCTTACCTGATGCTAAACACATTTAAAGGGATTGTCTGGACCATGTTTCAATATTTCTAGCTAGGTATGCATAGGTTCATTCACTGGCTCCATTCCAAACCGATAAAATCTGCTAATCAGTTATGAAAACGATGCTTGAAACAATATATTCTGAAGCTGACAAGCAAATGTTTGTTCACATGTTTTGTTTTTAATAAAAGAATATAATGAAATGGTTTCTTTTCGCATCATTCCATTTCTATAAGGTATAAGTCAGACCAGCATTTTATGGTACAAAATATAAGCCAAGAATGTTGCATATGCACAAATGATATTGTTATCTTCTGCTAATTTTTCTGGGTTTTCTTGTAAGTTTTTCTCTTGCCTAGGGTTGCCTTGGTCAATGATCTGACAGTAAACCACAATTTTGAACTTAAATGTTTTATAATGTCACTAATGTTCATTAAATAATCTATACTAGAAAAAAGTGCCAAAAAAAGAATTGACAAATGTACAAAATCTACTTTTTGCAAGAATTTCATATAATAGTTTCATGATAGTAGTGGCACAGTGCAAAACCAAGAAACCTGTTCTCCACAAATCCAGTCTGTTATTTGTATGTGTTTCATGTGCTAAGATGCATTACCTGTTAACATTTTCACTTTTTCTTTAACAGAGGATCAATAGCTACATAACAAATGTTCATCAAGCAATTGTTAAAAGCATGCTAAAGTGATGGTTTGCTGGCTACAAAGTAGGTAATAGTGGAAGAGAATAATAACAAAAATTTCAACTTCAAAGATGTTCTCATTTACCAGTGTCCCATATCGTCAGCTTTAACTTCTCATCACCAACAGCAAGATGCTTGATTTTAAAATCGACACCTATTAATAAATAAAAAAGAAAACATATAAAAACAAGAGGTGAAAAATTTTGAACCATGAAAGCACTAACACAGGCACCTCCAGAATCACTGATATAAAATGATTGCCCTAATTAAACATTGCAACATATGTCCAGAATTAATAAACCACTAGAAATTCAAATTTTAATGTATTTTCAAAACTGAAAAACATTAATTGTGTAGTTGAAAATAACCCCTCAAGCTCTGCAGATGCCCAAAAGAATCAACAGAAACAAATGGTACTTGATTAATCAAACAAAGATCAGGTTATCCCCAATTTTGATGTACATTCCAGATCAAACATCACTCGGAACACCAAATCAGCAATTTGCAAGCAAGAATGAGGGTTAGGAAACTTCCAAATAGATACATGAATGTAGAAGAATAGATTCAAATGAGTCATACAGATAATTAAGATGAAACCAACATTTACATTTTGATGATGGTCGAACCATTACAAAGTTTGGCAAACTTACATCTTTCACTTGTACCACGTTAATCTGATCAAAATCTCGCAAGAAAAAACTTAGCTACCTTGTCAGGACATTATTAAATAATTCATAGTCCACATCTTAGCTACATGAATCAAGACTGGAGTGCAAATCCATGAAAGACTACATAAAAATATCTAAAGAAACTGAAGGCCTGAAAGGGTAAGAAGGACCTTGTCAGGACATTCAGGTGTCATCAAACAATTAAAAGATCAACCTGTGTTAATGCAAATTTAGAACAAATTCATTAGAGATCCAGAGAAATATAACCGTCTTGTTTTCTTTCCAGTTTATTATCAAAGAGGTACCAATAAGAAAGACAGCCTCAAGAAGCAGTTATAGCATTACCAAACAGCTGCAATGCATGAGCAGGTTTCTGAGGATGTTGATGTCAGCAAGAAATTCCCACCAAACCTTTTCATTTTCAAATGAATTGACATAATTATCATGAATTCATAGGCATGAATGTTTCTTTGCAAGCAATGGCAGGACAAAGGGTGACTGTATAAATAGCAACACTTTTGTACTGATGCACAGACACACAATGTTCATAAGACCATGAAGGCCCATTGCCAAAATTTCTTCCAGTGAACTTTTCTTTTTCTAGTTAACATCATTACCAAAGGAACAAGCAAAATAAATCACAACTAGTTGTAAACTAAAAATTGGTTCAGTAGTTGGTACTTATTGTTCTCTGGCTACTTCAAAACTACATGACAAATAAATCCCCTCTTCTACCACTTAAGCTTCCACAGTTTTAACATAACAGTTAAAAATGGATAAATTCACAGAATTAGTACGAGACAGCAAGTATATCAAGGTGTATCAAAACCCTTTCACATGATTAAAGATCTTACATAACTATTTTTGCAGATCGTGAAAGAAATAAGCAATGTCCATCTCAAAATCATTACTAAAACTGGACAACACAGATGCCTATACAAATAAAATAAAATAAAATAAAATAAGACAATCCTCGGCGCAGCTAACCGAATCCATGCTTGACCATCAACATATAGACTTCCTTCATTTTCTGGTCATGCAAAAACTAATCACTATGATCAAGAAGTGATCTCATAGCATCTCTTTTCTTTCTTTATTTTTTCTTGAATGACACTCATTTTTTCATGGTTCCAGATCGAGCGTGCAAGTCCAAAGTCACCTACACCGTAAACTGTAGTTTACTGGGTCAGTCACAAGCACGATTCTTTACCCTCAAAGATCTGGTAGAGCCGAATCAGCTTCAGTCATGGCGATCGTGTTAATGAACAGAACAACCACTAAGAATAACAAAGAAATACTTCAGAAAATAAAAATAAAAATCACTAAATATTTCAAAATCTGCAAGACAACTCATCCTTCCCGAACACAATCCAAGGAGCATGTAGAACAGGGCAGAGGGAGCAGGAGGAGGAGGACAGAGGGAAGCGCACCGATGGTGGGGGAGAGATCGTCCGCAAGGTGGTTGGAGATGAAGGAGACGAGGAGGCTGCTCTTGCCCACCCCGGAGTCCCCGATCAAGAGTATCTTGAAGGCGTAATCGTACCCATGCCCCGGCCCCGACGACGAACCCATCAAAGATTCACCCCAAGATTCCGATCTCTCTCTCTCTCTCTCTCTCTCTCTCTCTCTCTCTCTCTCTCTCTCTCTCTCTCTCTCTCTCTCGGTGATGATGAGAGCCACCGGAAGTAAGGAAGCGAGAAAAAGAAGAGAGAAGGATGGAGCAGTTGGTTGTGAAGTCGAGGAGAGAATGGAAAGAGGGAGAGCAGAGACAAGGGGGAGACGTCGGGGGGGGGTGGTGGGGCGGGGGGGTGGGAGGGGATGGATGCTTCGGCAGGCCGCGGCCGACAAGCCAGGTGGCTGCCTTAGTGTGCTCACAGTGCTTTTAATAATAATAATAATATTATTATTATTATTATTATTATTATTATTATTATTCCTCTTCTTCTTTCTCTCCTCTCGTTACGTCCGAAACCGCCACCTCCCCCTCCCTTTCCCTCTCGACGTCCGTCTACGCCAACGCCGTTCCATTCGACGTGTCCTTCTTCCATTCAATGCGGTCACGCCGTTTCCTCCGTTACCCTCCGGCCGACTTGCGTAATAACATGAAGATACCTAAAAATATATATTATAATTATAAATTATATATATTTAAAAAAATATAGGACAAATTATATATTATTTTTATAGTTAACTATATTTAGACTCTTAATTTTTATATTTTTAAAAAATACATTAAGATCTCTATGCTTATAAAAATAAAATATTTAATCTTATTTTTTCTCATATTATTCATTCAGTTAACAAAAATATCATAAGTTTTACCATTGAACACGTGTTGGTTTTATCTCTTTTTAATTTATCACTGATTACATATTATATTTTTATCAATAAAATTAATAATATAAAAAATAAAATTAAATATTTTATTTTTATAAGTATAAATATATATTAAAAATAATTAATTACAGAAATAATTTATAATTAGCTAAAAATATTTGTTAAAATATTTATTATTATTATTGTACAAAGTGGCTCAAAATTTTATAAATATATGTGAGACACATAAATCAAAGTTTGGAAAGGGTTAAAACTAAATAGTAGGTAAGGAAATGGAGATCATCATAATAAATATGCTGTGGTGCTGGGTGGATCCGCCAGCTATAATGTCCCATCATGAGTGTAGTTTACTATATCCCACAAAGAGTCCCCGAAAGCTGGATGAGCTCACATTTCTCCGGTCAGGTGGGTCCGGTGGTCTAAACATCAATCATTGTTGCCGAGCGCATCCACCGAGATTGGGCAACGCTTTGGCTTCAAATGACGAGTGGCTTGAGACATGACAACGTCAGAAATTGCTTTTATAGCTCGCGAGACAAAACCATCTGTCACTTCTAAGCGATCCGGCAGCGGTGTTGTGTGCCACGCCATCTCGCAGGATGGACAGCAAAAACCCTAAAGACGAACACATCAAGGATTCAAATCTCAGGTTTATGGATCGATCGGCATTTACGAAGGATTGATTGCACACCATAATTCGACAACAATCAATATGTTATTTTTTTTATCTTTATAATATCATACGATGTAAAATCAATTAAATATAATTTTTTTCTCAAAAGATTATAAATATAATAAATCATTCGTTGATAAACAGATAAAATATATATTGGTACATTCGAGTCAATTAGCACATTATTGTATGCAATGATAAGTCGAATCCACATGAAAACATCATTTAATATCATTAATTGCATAGATGATCGATTGATATAAGTATATATAAACAATCCCATCAAAAACATATATGAGGATTTTTCTTCTCATGGGATTCGAGTGATGCATCAAAGTAGCATATAATTTTTATTTTCATAGTATCATACGATACATAATTAATGTGCTGCTATTTTCCCCCCTCATGAACTACTATAAACGAATCAAATGAATATATTTGTTTACTCTTCATGACATGCTCATTTTGGAACCAAAGTCTATAGGAGGTTAGTAGGTTAGATGTACATAAAAGAATCTCCTCAGAAGCTATAGGAGGTTAGTAGCGTCTGATATCAAGCTGGGATTTAAATCTTTCGATCATTCAACAAGCACCGTTCACAAGATAATATTTTTATTTGTAAGGATTGCACTATGCATATTGTGTGATATCATCCAAAATGTTCTTTTAACCGATTAAAATTACAACTCAGATCCGATATAAATAAAAGAGAAAACCGGAGAGCGTTTGATATTTGTCTCCACTGCATTGTTTATGGTGCAAGGAAATGGGAGGGCAGCTGTTGGGTTTCACCAACCTCCGAGGGAGACCCGCGAGCCGGCCGTCTTATCCATTCCTACATCCCCGCCCGCTCGATGGCTGGCTCGCTCGCCTGCCTGGGAGTGTGGGGTTGTTGTTTTCCTGGGGTTGGTGAGAGACCGCAAAAAGGCGTAAGGTAGCGCGGTCAGGCTACATGGCCCGTCCACCCACTTGATCTAGAAACGGGAAGTACTAAAAAGTACACGACAGCGTCACGTGACTCCATGGCATGGTGGGAGACCGACCCCGTCGTTTTCCTACTAAATCTCAACTTCGGTATTTAGCTGGACCAGATCAGTGCCAGGCTTGTCCTTCCCCCTTTTTATTTTTTCTATGGCAAGATTTTTATATTTATATATGTACGGAGAATTTTTATTAAAAATTTATATTTTTATTTTTTTTTAAGTATTATTTTATTTTATTTTTACAAAACACTCTTTATCTTCTAAACGATGAGATTACTATTATAAGATCAATTATCGTCGCATCCTTTGAATCGACATTGTCGATCGTCACATCTGCTTTCACTTATGCACTTACACCATAATTATAATGTGATATTCTATATTTATAAAATATAATAAATTATTATTTTATTATTCATAATTTATAGAATATTTTTTTTAATTTAAATCCTTATCTTTATAATAATAAATATTTTATTAACAAGAAAAGATCATATCATAGGGTCACAAGTTTCTTCCACCCAAGCTTCATATGTATTGTAAAATTATAGATTATGCTAAAAATAAATATAAGATAAAAATATATCAACAACCACACATGCTGGTAGGAACATCGAAAAAATCATAAAAATAATCTAACATTCATGAAACAAATGTTAATAATTTAATAAAAAATAATAATATATTAATTCATTATAAAATTTAAATATTTGAAAAATAATGATAATTTCTTAAGCAAAATCATGCATCGATCATATGCAACACATACAAAATAATTGGATAATAAAGACGTATATCATACCCGATGGTGTACTCTCCTAACAACAGATAGAGAGACATACTCCACGGGATGGATTCCTCCCAATAGCGGATGGAGATAATCCATATCGCACTGCCAACAGCAGATAGAGTGGTATCCCTCACCCGTTTAAGTGGGGATACATTCCTCCCAACAGCGGATGGAGGAACCGTCTAACCATCACATCTGATGATCCGTTAATCCTTGAAAGAAATCACTATACATGCCCTCAGCAGGGATACATAAACATCCATGATCATTCATTTACATTCACTCATTCATTCACACATGCATCCAAGAAATAGTATGATCAAATATTACAAAAGACCATGCCTTATATATGATCTACTAGACTATGTCCATTGGTGGCTCTACACTGTGATGAGCCCATAGCTCCTTTCACAGGTTGCACTTCTAATATAGACCATTAGCCTAGTTACATCTACTACATGATACAATCATATCAATATCATAAACTTAAGAAAAATAGGAAACCAATAATCATTTTCAATGACATCTTCAAATAAACCTTTAAATTCATCAAACTATAAAGGCTTAAAACAATAATCTCTCAATAGTCTTCAATCAACTAAAACCTTAATTGGAATGCTCAATTGGTTTAAATCAAATTCAATCCAATTATGGCCTAATAGAATCAATCTCAAATCCTTATAGAATCGATCTGGAATCACCCTAGACTGGTCTAATTTAGATTTGATTGATCTCGATTAGGTCAAGTAGATTTGAACTAATCAAGTTAGTTTGGAATCACCATAAACTGATCTTAATCGATCAAACATGTTTGATTTAGTCAAAAGAGCTCAAACCAATGAAGGAAGAGGAAATCAGACTATATCATATAGTGCTAGCCCAAATTGAACCAACTCACCTGAGTCTTAGACGGGTCATATGTGCTACACATGTCTATCTTAAGTAATAGGTTAAGTTGAGGTATAACAGGCTAGATAGAGAAGCGATGATGTATCTAACGCCAATCGCATCGTTGGGCAAACTTAACTTCATAAATTAGGCTAAGTCTTACTCATAAGTTGGGCTAAGCCTTACCACTGAACTGGGTCATGCTTGACTCACGAGTTGAGTACACATGATTTGGAGTTATATCTGATCATATAAAATAGGTTATATCTAGTTGCATGAGTTGGCCCATGCCTAGCCACATGATTAGATCGTACCTTGCCACATGGGCTAGGACATACAAAGCCACATAGATTGGATCATACCTAGTCACATAACTGAATCAAGTCTGGCCAGATAGGTTAGATCATATCTTACCACATGGGCTGGCTCTTACCTGACCACATGGGCTAGGTCATATCTAGTCACATGGGTTAATTGTACCTAGCCACATGGGTTGGGTTGTACATAACTTGAGTCGATCTAGTCTAGCAGATCAACTTAACTCAAGTCAGACCTCAATTAGAATCCTCTTATCAAATTATATTTCAAAAATATAAATTAGTAAGAATAACTCAAATCCATGAATTAAAGAATTTAAATCCGTAATCTTAAATTTAAAACTAATTAAATCATAGGAATTCACATATAATTCTTAAAATACAGAAATATCTAATTAAATAAATTAGATCCATTAATCTAAAAATAAGAATTTTAATAGTTAAATCAATATTAAAACTCACTTAAGCTTAAGAGATTAATATAAATCAAATAATCATCCTAATATTATGAATCAATTATCATTATTTATTAATCATAAAATTTCAAAAATTTAAATATTGTTATGCATCATAAAATTTATAACAATTCCAATATCAATATTTCAAAACATAAATCAAACCAAATAACAAAAGGAGAAAGGATCCTACCTCTCCTCGGTTATCCTTTCCTCGAGATCATTTCCTCAGGAAGTCCTCTCCTCAATCCTCCCATTGTCAGGCTTAGTGAGGAACGAGGGAAGAGGAGCCCCCTTATATAGGAGAAGATGAGATCTCCTCAAAAGGTAAGTAAATATTTAATTTTATATTTAATTTATTTTTTATTTTATTTTCACACAATAGAAATATAATATTCATTTATAATGGTTCACACTTAAAATTAAATGTATACTATTTACTTCTTGAAAATTACATCAGTTATTAAGAAATAAATCAATCAATAATCTAATTGATTAGTAAGATTCCTAACTTATCCACGTGATTAAGGAAATCAAATTTAATTATTTTCTTAACTATAACACACAAATATAAAAGTTAATAATAAAATAATAACTTATTTATAGTAATTAATTTATATTAAGAGAGAAATCATCGGTGATTATGTATAAAATATTCAAGACGTCAATAGGCTAAGATCACGCGACTCTCCAGCTAAAAATCGATAATGATAATAGTGAATGAAGAACAAACACCAATCTCAAATCCGGTACCAAAGGATTTATTCGTTGTTGACCATATAGATGAAATATAGAAGAAGAGAGAAGTTGGGTGGAAGGCGAACACGTTCACAATGATATAAAATATATATCATTTTATATCGTATGTATCTTTTTAAATTCAAGTTGAATATATATGTATCTAGAATATAAAACTATCATAAATGTTAGCTTTCAATGCCCCTATCTTAATTTAGGTGTTACTTAAAACTCTAATTTACAACAAATATCCTCTAACAACTCATCATGATGCTAAAACGTAAGGAGCATTCTACATATTATCTATTTCCCTAAAACTAGAATTAATTACAGTTAAGCGGTTGAAATATCCTAAATAACACTTTCTTTTAATTATGTGCCGTCAGAACGGTGGGTCCGACTTCAATAGACACTCGATGGTGGGAAGGTTCCTCCAGCTAAAAGATCAATCAATGTTCTACGTATTTTAATCTGCACAAGTAGTGATATGATTGTTGCATGTGCACTTCTGACTAAACGAATCGTTCTCCAATTGGATGACTTTACTCGAAACTTAGAAGAGCAAAAAAAAAAAAAATACACAAACAAGTTGAGCATCCAATCTAAATTTTATGTACATCCCAACGTCAATCTATGCGGGAAAAAAAGAAAAAAAAATCATTTATAGTATGATCTCCTATCATATGAGAGAATATATATATATATATTAAAATTTTTAAAATTAATTAATATTTCGATTTTTATATTTTTTAAAAATTACATTGAGATTCATATATTTACGAAAGTAAAATATTTAATATTGTTTCTCCTTACATTATCAACTTTGCTAATGAGAATACTACACATGCTCAATGATCAATCAAAATAAAATAAAATCAATATATACTTAATGATGAATCCTATGATATTTTTATCAACGATGTAAGAAAAAAATAAAATTAAATGTTTCACTTTTATAAGTATAAAGATTTCAATAAGACTTTTAAAAATATAAAGATCAAAACACTAAAGATAATTAATTATAAAGATAATATATAATTAGCTTAAATCTTTAATTATATATATATATAACAGAATTTTAACTGCAAGAGAGAGAGTGTAAATTTAGAGTGAAATTGAGCTCACGAATATGAACTGAATAAAGTATAGATTTTAGAACCACATACACGTAAATATACAGCATATTAAACAAATGCACTCAATAAAAAATAACCAGAATATGGTAACACCGTCAACTTGGAACTTCCTGGAAACAAATCTGCAGGTGCAAGATGCTTGCTGGAAACACAACCGGGCGTTGTCATCAATTCAAACGCTGAAGGCGGCACCAACTCCATGCGCCAGCTTGCTAGGGTGGTGACTACCAACCAGAACATGTTTGAACCGACCGATGGGTCCCAGCATCCTGCTCATCCTCTGTCAAAAGTAGCTAAGAGTTGTTAGCCCGTGAAACAAAAGCCAAGTTCCAGTGCAGTGTACCATAAGGAGAACAGCAATATTGATTGGGAGCAGTAAGGTAAACCACAACGCACGATTCGTCATCCCGCTTGCCAATACTAAATATATCAGAACCAGTGATACCTAGATTACATCAAGCTTCTTGTCATAGATCTCCAATAGACGAATACAGTTTGGCTATCACAGAACCAACAGCAGGGTGTCTTGACCTCCATATCTCAGCCTTGTTTGCTACTGGACATGTCACAGACATCCATCACATGATACTAATTTTCAAATAAAAATGGCCTTGTATATAGGTACTACTTTGCAAATAATATCACCAAAGTAGTACACCTGAAATATGATCAGAGTGGCCTACTCAAAGTTCATTTTTATTTGGACAGGCAATAGTTGAAAAAAAAACCTCCATGTGATAGTTATGAAAATATTAAGAAAGGATATTGTCAGGTCCGTCATGCTAACACCAGAACCACAGCTGCCTTATTACTAAGCATCACCATAAGCGGGCAAAAACTGCAACAGATGTCGAAAAGAACATATGCAGCTTACTTGAATCAAATGAGGCATCAATTATGCATCCAGATTTAATGTTCCGAGATAAAGAGGAAACGTTCCCACCAAAATGAGATTGCCTCGATTACTAGTACCACAAACACCACATCTCATGCTGGAAGTGGATGCAGAACACGTGCAGCACAATACCAGTGATCTCGTGAAATTTGCTCACTGAGAAAGGATGAATGCCTAAAGTGATAATAAGAGAGAAGGCAGCATTCTCAAATTGTCAATGCTATACCACCAAGGATAAAGATTCATTGAAGGGGATGGTTTGATACCATCTAAGAAAAGATGAATGTGTGGCCACTCAGCACTACATCTGTGCTTTAGCATAAGTGAAAGCTATAACAAACAAAACAAGGATGCACAGGATAAATTATAGGTATATGCAAACCACAATACTTACAATATATCCAGAATTTTTTTTTTTTTGAGCAATAAAAGCATCCTATTATAAAACTGATTTTGTAAAAGGATTAGACAAAAAATTTGAATGATCAAGCATTACAATATCAATCAATTTCCCAGATCACATGTAACTTTTCAAGGCAGGCCTTCATGATAATAACCTAGGAGCCCTTAAACTCCTTGAGAGCAAGAACAACCAATCATGATGGGTAACCAACTGTCAGCTTAATATTAAAAAGAAAATCCTACAGAATCAACTGACTTATAGCTTCAGAGCTTCTGGAGTTCATTATTGATATATTATTTATGCTGTTTTTAAATCACTTACATGCTGCTAATTGTATCGAGAAAATCTTCTCACTTTAACATCAAAATCTTTTAACTATGAATCCATATCCCCAATTTAAGAATCCTTTTTCTATACTCAGAAAAAAAAAAAGAAAAAGATAAGCACCACCATATGCCGTTTTCCCCACTGTCAAAATTCAGGACATAATACAATGAACAGTATGGATTGTTTAGTTCTACCGAGCTAATTGATAATAACATGGACTTTTCAATTTAATGGCAAAATAGATGTAAAATCTCCAATTTTGCTGAAAGCAAGTACAAAACCAAACAGAGCAACACCTGGAAAAACTGCAAACTATTTATTGTCATCCAAGGATACCATCAACATGGTAAGAATCAATGCAACAAAAGCTATCCATAATCCATGAAAGATCTTGTATACTTGTCAAGTTTTATATGGTACGTGCAACTAAATAGAATTCCACTCAACGAGAACGTGCCTTGTGACTAATGATCAAATCTTGAAAGATGAAGAACAATCATGTGCAAATCAAGATATGCAAATATAAGCAGTCATCATAACAGGATGTAGTGTTCATCTATCTTAATTGGAAAAAATGAAATAAACTGAGACATAACTGCAAAAAACAATGATCAAAATTAGATATGATATTCAATTTGATTAACAATAAAAAATGGTTCACACAGAAAATACCTTATTGTTGACGATGAGGATGTTTTACGTAACTTTTATTAGTATGCATAAGCAGTAAAAGCATCAAAGTAACTTCATCGCCAAAGGGTAATACATCGTCAAAATAAAAAATCAGTTGTCAAATAACAAATATCAAAAAGAGAGAACTGAGAGAATTGTGTGATAGAACTGCAAGGTCATGATGTTTGCTTTTTTCTTTTTTTTTTGCACAATGGCAACAAGCATACCTCGTCGTTGATGTTAAACCTCCATTTAGTTTGATGAAGCTGCAATTTGTCTCGCTGCCATTGCTGCCCCAGAATTACAAGGCCCACAAAAGCAGCAGCTACTACAACAGACCAAAATGTATTGGCCTCCTTCGCATGGTCGTACATGGATGCAGCATGCCTTTTCCACCAAGACTGACAAGGAAGATCAGATCCATCAGACTTGTCTTCATTTGGACTTGCATGCTCTTGAGAAGTACCAGTATTCATTTTCGAAGTTCCTTCAGTCTCAAACTTGGTGCCACTTTCATGCGCTCCAGAGTGAAAAGCAACAGACTGAGAATCAGCAAACTTACCCTGCTCCTTTCCAACAGAATTTCGCCCTTGGAATCCTATACCTTCTTGAAATCCATTATTATCTTTGTCAAAAAACTCAATTCCATGTAAGTCATCATCAGATTCAGTCTGCGACTTCTGTTTACCCAAATTATCGAGTAACTTGTCATCATAAAAAACTGCAGAGCTTACATCATGTCCGTCAGGTTCACTATGGATTTCACTTATGGCGGGTTCTATCGGAAGATTCTCATGTTCACTTGGTGGAAATATAAAGTGACCAGACATGAATAGTGCAGCAGAAGTATCACGATTAGTTACGCTCTCCTTCTCTTTACTTTCATCGGTAGGGTCAAACTCGTTCAGTCCAGGTGCAGCAGCATAGGCAGATGCAGTGAGGGACACAACTTCCCAGTCAGCTCCACGAGATGAAGTTTCCTCTTGACCTTTTTCATTGTCTGCCATGTCGAAACCTAAAATTCACTATAAGTTTGATGAGATTAAGTCATTCAAATGAAAACAATAAATCATATAAGGATGAACTTAAGCACATGAACAACAACAAGCAGAAAACAAGATAGCGCACTTCTAGCAAGGTCCAGATCAATCAGGTTCTAGATTGCTAAAGTAGAAAACTTTAGTCATTGAGCCCCATATCAACGGTTACGGTTATGCACCATGAACAAATATGTAGTTTGACAAACTCATTACTCCTAAATCAGAAATTTTGAAGAATGTAATGTTAAAAACTGGTTAAAATAGAGAGCACCCAGAAGAAAGTGGAAAGAATAAAGGGCAACCAAATTGCATCTTCTTTCAAATCAATAGAAGAAGCTAAGGACAATCTTGATTGAATTGAATATCTATATACAATGAAAACAAAAGACTTAAGCATTAACCCTTCACCAACTCCACCACATGCATTTCAATCATGTGTAAATAGATAAGTTTCCTTTCTCAGTGTGACGACGAATGAAATTTCAATAACCAAGAACAAATAGTTTCTTGTTGTTATGCAGAAAGCCATAAATAAATAATAACAATGTATCTAACTGCAAGAATAAATCAAGTGGACAAATATATAGAATAGTTTAAGACTCCCAGTCCAAATTTGTAGGCAACGAATACATGTTAGACAGGCAACAACCAAGAAGAAGAAAACCAAAATGGAAGCGCAGAACTTTTTTACTCCATATTCTATCCAGCTTCTTTGCCTGTACTATCAAAGATCAATCAGTGATGTCACAAGTGATCACCTGGGAATTTGGGCTATCCTCGATCGGATCACCAAATGCACATATAGACAATAATATATATTTGCATGCATGAATACATACATTCATAATATAGAGAAATACACATGCTGATGTATAATGTATAAATATATGCAGTATTTTCAATTTAAATGGATTTATTTAAGACTAATTTTCAAGTCCAAAAGCTTTTCTGTAATATGCTTTCAAGTACTCTTGAACATCTTACAATCACAGATATGCTGAACCGTTGATTCTCCTTTTGTAGTATGAAGCTATCACAACACATCATTGCTCACCAACAAAAATATGACGAAGTGACCTGCAAAATTTGTCACCGGGACTACCGCCTAGGATCGAAGATCTAGGCATTTTTGACAACTATGGATTCAATCCAATCAATTTTCTTGAAATTAACATACCATGATTTATGAAACGCTTGATGCTCCACAAAACGATTAATTACTCTATCATATATCGAGCCATTCCAGAAGAAATTTCAACTACAGAAAATTGATAGAAAACCCTAATTCCAACTCCAACTTCCACAGAAAACACATTGTCTCGGCGATAGAAATCCACCAAAAGGATGCAAACGATGGAGAATTCAATCATCTGATTCATCACAATAGAACCAAATTTGCACCAGAGAGCAACTAATCGGATCCAAGCAACAAATTGGCGCCCTTCTACCAAAAGCTGAAGCTCCAAACAATCCGAAGAAATCTCATACTCTAAGAAAGGGGGGCAAAAAACACACAAGAAGAAATTTGTCGAAGGCACCTAAAAAGACAACATTGTTTACCTCAAATCTTTAGGCTACGGGAGGAGGAGGAGGAGGAGGAGGAGAGAAGGATGGCCGAAGAAAGACGAAGAGATTGGAAGGAGGGAGGGAGGGAGGCGAGAAAAATACAAGAATGGTTCACCCGGTGGTGTCCGTCCGAAAACAGGCTGCACCCGGTCATCCCGGCCGATGACGAACAGAGCATTTGCTTCGAACACCAACTAAGGCGACCCACGAAGACACCCCAGCGCATCAGACGCAGAGACGATTGACGGACCGAATCGATTAGGTATCTGAGTTGTAACTTTCTAGGGCGTAAGATAAAGAGTTTCTTTGGGATTATCTCACTCTGTGGATAAGGTTGAGATTGCGTGGGAAAAAAAACTCTTTTTTTTTTTTTGTTTATCATGTGGTGAAAAGATTTGGTGCGTTTTCAGCGCTCTCTCATCGGTCATAATATAAAAATAAATATGAACGAATTCCTAAAAAAAATTCTTAAATATTTGCGGAGCGTCTCCATCTCACTTTTTTTTTATTTATATTTCATATTAACTTTATTTAATTTACAAATATACATCAAAATTTTGATATAATTAACCATATAATTTTTATTCTATTGACACCAATTAAAATGAAGAGCCTCCGGTGTGTTGTTGCAAGAAAATCTAGATATCCCAATTATTCAATGTATTGTCATGCAAGTGATAAATAATTTTTTTAAAAATTAAAAAAATCCAATTAAAGATGTTAACCCATCATATCTCAACTATTTGGGGTAGTAAATAATTCAACCTGCAACCACAAGTCACTGCATTGAGAATTCAACAGTTGCTGAACCACTTAGGTATAATGTATTTGCGGTATAGAAGAATCAATATAGGTCTAGTTTTCATATGATTAGAATGAATTACAAGAGAAGGAACAGCTTGACGCCATAATGATCAAACCCTCGAGATACAATCATTTAAGATGTCATGCATTTCACAAAGGATGTTGTGCACATGAACTGCTGTCACACTAATCCACTTTAGAAGAAGCAACAGACGGCTCGAGTACTATCACGGTGTGGTCATTGCAGATATCATGAAGATTTCTACTTGGTGAGGTAATAGATGAGCAGGAAGAGCACCAGGAAAGATGCCACAAAGGTAGCCATTCTGCGACTTGACCTTCTCTCAAAAACCTAAAAGATAAAAACTCAATTGTGGTCAGCAAAAGAAGAGAGAAGAATCCCAGTAACAAAAAGTTTTTAAAAAGCACATTACCATCTTGAAACGGTCAACTGTTCCAGAAAGGATTCCTCTCGAAGCATCCATATCATGACCCTAAAGCCATCACCAGAAGAACTTTATCATGTATTTTGCAAAATCGAGTGTGAATGAAAAAAAATACAAGGATTGAATGTGTTCTTGGTGTGTACCATTCGGTCCAATGCATGATTATGAATCTCAACTTCTTCGTGTATTTCCCCTGTCAACTTCACACCAAAACGATCATAATAGAAGTCAAATAATCACATCTTAGAGGAACTAAAATGCGAACTGATGGACTTTAAAAAAAAGAAGATAAAGCCTAGATATCTGAAAAATTAAAGACTAGTTGCACCCTGAAACATCATAGGCCTAAACTACATCATATGAAAAGGAAGAATGATTAAGGTGATCATGGCAATAAAAAGGATTAAGAAATATATACAAATAAAAACTACTGTTTTAAGATATTTGTCGTGCAATACACACTTTTCCTTGTTAGCTTTTTGGAATCTCCTGGGGATACCACAAACTTGTCTATCATCAAATCGTTAAAATTTAATCGACAAAATTACCCATGCTTTTTGTTTCCTGCAGTACCAATAGCAGCTGTCCCCCCTACACCCTTATTCTCTAGGGATAAGCTGAAAAAGCATATGATCCTCACTCTTGTCAAAGAGCTGATTGAGGATGGAAGTGCAAAAAGTCGGAAGAAGCACCAACAAACAAGAACAGAGGACAGAGAAAGGAGTGTGGAGAGAACAAGAAAAGTACTTGCCATTTTAAAAGATCAAAAAAGGAGAATAAGGGTTTAGCGAAACATTGATCACACTATTAAGATGGTTAACCAAGAAGATCAATTTGGATTATCAAGCCAGCTTATGCCATAGGAAAAACACAATTTGTTTTATGTTAAATTGCAATTTAGATGAGGCATGAACTTTTCCATGTAGTATCTTCAAATCATGAAGTAGAGTATTTGCATATTGACCAAAGAGCCACCACATATGTCAAGCTCCTCAACTGGGTAATATCAAGAACATCCTTTGGTGGAGCTAAAAGCTCTGATTATATTAACATGCATTAAAAGAACAAAGTAAATAACTCTAGACAACATAAGGAGCATGCCTCTTACTATTTTGGACACAACTTGTAAAGGAAAACACTTATCCTGATATAAATGCAACTTTTGTAAAATATACTTTTGGTTAGGAAAAGGACCAATAGCTCCATCAAGACAAGTCCAACTACGATTTTAGGAAAATATAATGTTATTCAAATAGTGTAAAAGCAATGAGATCATATTTTGCATACGACTTACTCTTTTTAAAATATTCACTCTATCTTGTAGCCCATCGATAGCTCTATCATTGCCATACTCATCAATTTCATGAGAGGAATAAGATGGTGCTAGAATGCCACCCTCCTCAATGCTATCAAAAAGAGAAGCTCTGTTTCTATAATCTCTGCAAACAGTCGAATGAAACACAAGACAAGAAAGTGCAAAAGTCAAGTCAAAGAAAAACTCACCAAAGGTTCCAGAAAAAGAACCAAATAACATGCAGTTTATAAAGTAAGACATCTTAAATAAAGAGTCAAATTAGGCTATATCATATTGAATTTGAGAAAAATTCCATGTTCAAGATGTACAGTGATAGAAAATCCAGCCTTGCACAATATTCTGAAATCAAAAGATTTAAGGAAAAAAGACGGGATATAGTCTGTCCATCTTAAGGATGTAAATCTCAAGAAATTTCTTAAGATATCTTTTGATGCCAGAACACATAATAAAAAAATTAAGTACAAGTGTGCTAAGGATCGCATGATGCAGTACAAAGCTATCCCAAGCACTGGTTAGTCTGCCTATATCAAATGGCATATTCAATATGAGCCTTTGCATGCAATATCTAGGTCCCTTTTAGATCATCACCAACGAAGTGAGCAATTTTGACAAATCAGATCTGAGAAAGTACACATGGCCTGAATTAAGCATTCTTAATAGATGGTCCATTTAAATCTATCACAAGATGAAATCCTTTACAGCTAAAACTCAATATGCTGATAGTAATTGCTGATATGAATCTAATTTCTAGACTATTCATATAGTTGTGCTTGTCATGCATTAATATCATTTGTGCTACTTAAAATCCTCCTAAAACAGAGACCAGCACCTTTTTGGCTAACAGCAGCCTAACTCTTCAGCTGCCCTACAGATCCTATCCAATTTAACCCAAACATTATTCTTCGACATCTCTCTTACTGAATTTTAAGTTTCTTTCCCCGAAGCAGTACATGACATATTTAATGTCAGTTTGCTATTAGTCCATCATTTAAAGATGATATGACATACTTAACCCAGGATATCATGCCATGCCTACAAACAACACGACACATAATACCTTGTATGAGTTTAAACATGTATCTTACTTCAAAAAGTATAGCGCAGATGCCAGACTGCTCTGCACAGGTATAAACAAAATTCATGCCTATAAATTTAATAGAATGCAGTTCCAGTCCTTTCAATAAAAAACTTATAATTTTTTGGTTAATTATTAGAACGCATATGTGACCCCTTGAATCCCAGACTTAGCCTACTATTATGGCAAAGAACTAAAAGGAAAGTTCTATAAAAAAATTGAAAGGTAAAGGCTAATAAAATTGAAATATTACTCAGTGATATAAGGTTAGTCCCTGCCAGCCATTTCAGAAAATAAACAAAATCACTAATGCAAAAAAGAATGACACAAAGGCTATTCTTTTAATCATATCCTTGAAGATAGACAAAAAAGGGTAAAAAGAAAAAGGAGTTCTACCTTCTCAAGTTCATAATTTTGGTTAATGGAACAGCTTTTTTCTTTCCTGCTCTCTTCTAGTAAGTATCTTTTCCCTATCTTCCTCTTCTCTCACAATTCCGGAGTCAAAAGTTGTGGCTTGTTCAGCACCTGGGGAAAAAAAATTAAATCAGAATAGCAAGGCGATGGAATCAGTAGCTGCAAATATCATTTCATTCTGGAACCGTTTCACAGATCAAATCGATAACACACATCCAAGGGACTTCGGATCGCTCTACAGGGCCGTTATTCCAAAACCGAAGAAAGCCCTAAAAAATTGGAGATCTATAAAGAAACCTCAACTTGCGAAATAACAGAATCAACCACTGGATCGCCTTAATTCGGGATGAAAGTTCCATCGCGATAAAGATCCAATTTACCAGAAACCGATGAAAGAGCCGGAACGCAGAATCCAATCTCATGCCAAATGGTACGGCAGAACACAACGGAGAAAAAACGAACAAAAAGAATCCAATGATCAAATGAATTAAAAGGGAAAAAGAAACCTTCGATCCACTAATTGGATGCTCGGATCTCCGTCGACGAGAGATCCAGGTTTCTTCCCGGTACTTAGATGCCGGTTTCGGTGACGAGAACCGCAAAACCGAGGCGGCAAGTGGAAAGAATCGAGTTTTTCCATGCGGGAAGCGCGTACAGAAAATGCACGCACGCCGACTGCAACGTGGCACCCTGAGACAGGTTAATTATGCTGCCAAGTATGTGATCCGAATTAGATCCCATGTAATTCATTCGATGAACGAGCGGGTCGAGTCGATCAGTATGTGTTATCGGCACCGGAACACGAAAAGAGACGCCAAAGTTGAGCACGAACGGTGCCGGTTCGGGTTGGTCAGGTCGTTTCGGATGGGACCTAACAATCTATTAATTATGTGCATCTAATCATCGATTTAGCCTGGACCCACCGGACGGCATCAGATTTGAGCCGGTTGGTTTCACGTGTGTACTATATTGTGTCACTTATTCATATGATATTTTAGCACCATCCATATGACAGCAGTTGATGATCATGTCAATACCAATAAAAGAGTCACATACTGACACGACGTGATATCTCAGATTCGAACAAGACAATCGTCTCTCTCATACTATTCGACGTCGTACAAGTTAGCGCTGCACACCGCAGAGTCGCTTCGGAAAGCTCGGATCGACGCCGCTCGACATAGGGTCGTACAACTCGGTCGACGCTCGTGCAAGCTGATCGCTCGAGGAGTCGGCAACCATTAACAGACCATATACAATTGATCATCATCCACAGGTATAAAAGCCGACCCCCTGACCAACACCTAGAGGGAGGCACTTCGAACACCCAACTCCTAACTTCACTCAACACTAACTTGGGCTTCGGAGGGATCAAGTCGGGAAATCTCCCTCCCAATCTCGACCTTTATGTAGGAACCAACAACGAAGCAGTAGCAACCCACCAAGGGAGAACCGCACTCAGGAGACAACGCTTGGACCCAACCCGACCCGAAGCTCGCCTCCACCCGAGCGACCGCATGGGCAACCTTGCGCATCTAGGACTGGACCGAGCCATGCTGACACGTCGGCCACGATGTAAAAGTTCACTAATATTTTGGCACTAGATAGAGGGCCTGATGTTGCAAGATCATTCCTAGCCAAGCAACTCAGGTAAACGCCCTAGAGAAGAGCCGCTCCCGACACATTCAGCTTTCGAATTCGGAGGACAGCTCCCGCCTCCCCCAAATCTAGAAGGAAACGCCTCCCCTGAGCCGCTATTGGTTACTGTTCATCGATCCTAGGCTGTCACCCCCTAGGACCACCATGCTTGCTTAGTAGTCGACGTTACCACAACCGTCGCAATGGGATTTGTCCGCTCCTGTCGTCACTCCATTGTCGACCCCTCAGTAGCCCACCATGGTGGACGTTGCACCCTCACGCGAAGAGCTATTGGGAAACTCGAGGCCTACACCTGAGCACAGCACTCCAGACCTCCGATGATCCTACCCGAGTGCCCCCAGGCCTGACATGCTATCGTCTGATTCAGCGAACTCTTTTCGGGCTCAGTTGTACTCGGTCAATCGATGTCTTAATGAGATTCAAAAGGAATTTCACAAGTTTAAAGAAGAGCTCGGCGAGGCCCCCCTTGTCAGATCCCCTTTTGGCCAAACAGTGCCCACATGGTGCACCTCGGCCAAACAGTGCCCGAGTTGTGCACCTCGGCCAAACAGTGCCCATATGGTGCATTTCAGCCAAACAGTGCCCGAGTTGAGCATCTCAGCCAAACAGTGCTCAATGGTGCACCTCGGCCAAATAGTGCCTGAGTTGGGCAGCTCGACAAAATAGTACCCCAATAGTGTACCTCGGCCAAACAATACCCAAGTTGGGCACCTCGGCCAAATAGTATCCCAATGGTGCACCTCGACCAAACAGTGCCCCAATGGTACACCTCGACTAAATAGTGCCCGAGTTGGGCACTTTGGCCAAATAGTACTCCAATGGTGCACCTCAGCCAAATAGTGTCCCATTGGTGTGTTGGGAAATCCTTCTAGGGAGCGACATCTCATGCACAGCGGAAGAAAAAAAATAAAACACCCTAGATTTCCAGTGGAAAGGTTCCGTCATCATACGAAGATTGGTGCGTAAAAAATAAATCCGCGAAAACTGCATGTGTAAAAGAAAATACCTAAGGAGATCGTATATCCCTGAATCCCTACAGATCTATAGAAAGGATGAAGGAGGTCAAGCATCCTCCTCTCTAGCGGTATCCACACGGTAGGGACTGTGACGATACTCCTCTCTGGGGAGAGAAGAACATAAGTTGCCTATAGAGCTTTGGTTCTTTCCTATTTATAGAGACCTCCTATAAACCCTAATGGATCTTGCCCTATTGGGTATTGGATCTTCATCCAATTACCCAAGCCTCTTGGATTAGTGGGTCTCTATCTAATAATCTCTTATTAGCAATTATTTAATCCCTCTATAATATATCTCATAACTCATCAACCCTCATGACTTAAGCGATTCGTGACACTACCTACGCCACGATCCCGAGACGATCCCAGACCACAGGCCATCACTCCCTATCCTTTCAGATCTATTGCGGGCGCAACTCCTTCCCACCCAATGACGCTATCCCTATACCGGCCTGGTGATCATTAGGCTCATACGGCCCTCCATTCTCCCTCTTGTTGGTCTCCAGAGGGCTCTTTCTCTCTCTCTCAATCTGCCTTGTCGTTGAGAGAATACAAGATACTTTTCTCTCTCATGATACCAAGAGCGGATGATCCTCACAGATACTCAATATCCTCGTGAAGATGGCTACCACTCCAAATAACCGCCGCATTTGTAGCTCAGACTTTCCATACCTCCATAATATGTCCGTATCAAAGAGTGGAGTACTATACAAGATATCTGTAAAGTGATCTCATACGACACTATGATGACTAATTCGATATCTCGATCACGATACATGAGGTATCAATAACTATCCAAAGACATTCGTAGGTGGATCAATCAGTGAACTCATTCCCCAATGAGTAATTGCACTGTACCCTTAGTGTCCCCACACGAGTAGCTATGAGACTAGCCACCTCCATCATATGGATGGGTATACAGCACACCAGTCTATCCGATTATCTCGATGTCCTTCTCGAGTAACTTATGACCAGGATAATTTAGGGTCTGTGTTTAAAGGTGAATCGGTTTTATTATCGTGATCTCATCATGTTCTGATTTCCATTGCACAGATCCAAGGACATCACAATATATACAACACGCAAGATAAAGTGATAAAACGCCTAATAATATGCAAAGAGAAAAAGTATATATCAAGTCACAAGTGCTATCACTCATGTAATTTGCTTGCAGGGCACATATGACTAGCAATCTCCCACTTAGGTATAAAATCCCATGATCTTTGAGGAATTGGGTGAACCCTGTACTCAAGTACTCACCTCCTCAATCTGATCGAAGGGTTTTAATACTCTTTCATGTCTGATTTTTTACTTCATATTTATATTTCTTGAATTTCTCAAAAGTCTCATACTTATACTTCATCGAGTACACATGTCCATATCTTGAGAAATCATCAGTGAAAGTAATGAAGTAGGAGTAACCACCTATGGCATGAGTCGACATGGGACTGCATACATCACTATGTATGAGTTCCAGTAACTTAGTGGCTCTCTCTCCAGTTCCACTAAATGGAGAGTTGGTCATCTTTCCCCGAAGGCAAGGTTCACAAGTCGCATATGACTCATAGTCAAATGGATCTAGATATTCATTCTTCAACAACTTTTGAATCCTTCCCTCGTGGATGTGACCTAGCCTACAATGCCATAGATATGCATTGTTCACCTATTCTTGTTTCCTCTTAGACTCACTTACACTCATAATATGTGGAGCTGTATCTAGCATAAATAAACCATTATGCAATGTTCCTCTCGTGATGATCTCATCATCTAATATTATTGAACAACCATTGTTCTCAAAAACTAATTTATATCTACTAACTGTCAAACATGAAATGGAAATAATATTTTTGATAATAGAAGGAATATAATAGCATGCATCTAATGCAATAATAGCTCCACCACGCAGATGTAAGGTAACTTTGCCAATAGCCACTACAACAACCTTTGCTCCATTGCCTATCTTAATGTCCATCTCGTCTCTGTTCAATCTCCTAGATTCTACCAGAACCTGCAACGAATTACAGATATGATAAGCACTCCTAGTATCCAATACCCATGTGTTATCATAAGATTCTGATAAATGGAGACTAATCATGAATGCACCTGAAACTTCTCCGAGCTTCTGTTTCGCCCTCTCTACAAGATACTCTTTGCAGTTCCTCTTCTAGTGCCCATCTTTGCCACAATGGAAGCACTGGCCTTTGTCCTTTGTTGGGTCTTTCTTGGCAACCTTTGTCTTACCCATTTTGCCCTTGCCCTTCTTAAAGGATTTCTTAGTCTTCCATTTCTTTCTGAATGTAGAGAGGCCCGCCGGTGGGGGCCTCAGAGTGCAGGCAACTGCACACACATGCCACCACCCTCGCGGCTCTTTGCGGACAAGACTGACGCCACCGCAGGGCTGCCCCTGACGGCACCGCCCATCGTTGCAGACAGGCCACCCCATAGGGGGTGCTGCTGCGGGTGGGCCGACGGCCACCTGCCTACAGGCCCTGTGCCCGCAGCCGCAGCCATCATCGGTGCAGGCAATAAGGCTACAAGTAGCCTCTTTGCCATTGTGCGAGCGCAGCAAGGGCAATAATAGTTGATGCCCTTCCTCGCCTTTTGCACCCATAATTTTCATGTCAAAAGTAGATCTAAAACACAACACACACAGTTTAAGAACCGATCTTCGCACAAACAACCTGGCACTGATACCACTATTGGGAAATCCTTCTAGGGAGTGACATCTCATGCCCAGTAGAAGAACAAAAACAAAACACCCCAAATTTCCTATAGAAAGGTTCCATCGTCGTGCAAAGATCGGTACGTCAAAAATAAATCCGCGAAAACTACATGTGTAAAAAAAAATACCTAGGGAGATCGTATATTCTAGAATCCCTACAGATCTGTAGGAAGGATGAAGGAAATCAAGCGTCCTCCTCTCTAGCGGTATCCACACGGCAAGGACTGCGACGATGCTCCTCTCTGGGGAGAGGAGAACAGAAGGTGGCTACCAAAAGAAACCCTCGGCCTATAGAGCTTTGGTTCTCTCCTATTTATAGAGGCCCCCTGTAAACCCTGATGGATCTTGCCCTGTTGGGTATTGGATCTCCATCAAATTATCCAAGCCTCTTGGATTAGTGGGTCTCTACCTAATAATCTCTTATTAGCAATTATTGGATCTCATCTAAGGATCCAATAATTCAGGGCTTAATGGATATCCAATAAGTTAGGGGCTCTAGCAGATATCTTATATCTGAACCTCTACTCGTCGCAACATCTACCATATGTGTATGCTCCTCTAGGCCCAATATCGAGCTGGCTGTGGGTCATACTTATCAGAACTCCTTCTAACTTAGTGAATTATTATCTCTATAATAATTCACCAAACTCATCGACTGTGAACGTACTAGGCCACTATGCCACAGCCCCCAAACGATATAGGGGAATCCAATCCTTTGGACCTATCTGTCCTCAGTTGCTATGTATCTATAGTCCTTCATCCAACTAATATCCCAGAGACCCTATATCGGGCATGATGCTGTCAAAGTCATACGGTCTCTCATCGAGTCTTGCTCTTGTTGGATTCTCCCGGAGAACTCTTTCTCTCTCAATCCAAATAACCTTGACCAAGGATTTGTTCGAGCAAGAATACATAGGATATTCCTCTCATGATACCGAGAGCGGATGATCCTCTATTGACACTCAATGGATGGGTATACAGCACACCAGTATATCCGATTATCTCAATATCCTTCTCGAGTAACCTATAACCAGGATAATTTAGGGTCTGTGTTTAAAGGTGAATCGGTCTCATTATCGTGATCTCATCACGATCCGATTCCCATTGCACAGATCCAAGGACATCACAATATATACAACACGCAAGATAAAGTGATAAAACGCCTAACAATACGCAAAGAGAAAAAGTGCATATCAAGTCACAAGTGTCATCACACATGTGATTGGCTTGCAAGGCACATATGACTAGCATGGTGCACCTTGGCCAAATAGTGCCCGAGTTGTGCACCTCAGCCAAACAGGGCCCGAGTTATGCACCTTGGCCAAACAGTGCCCAATGGTGCACCTTGGCCAAAGAGTACCCAAGTTGTGTACCTCGGCCAAATAATGCCCCAATGGTGCACCTCGACCAAATAGTGCTCAAGTTGTGCACCTCGGCCAAACAATGCCCCAATGGTGCACCTCGGCTAAACAGTACTCACATGGTGCACCTCGACCAAACAGTGCCCCAATGGTGTACCTCGGCAAAACAGTGCCCACATGATGCACCTCGGCAAAACAGTGCCCACATGATGCACCTCGACCAAACAGTGCTCGAGTTGTGCACCTCGCCCAAATAGTGCCCACATGGTGCACCTCGGCCAAACAGTGCCCGAGTGGTGCACCTCAGCCAAACAGTGTCCGAGTAGTGCACCTCGACCAAATAGTGCCCGAGTGGTGCACCTTGGCCAAACAGTGCCTGAGTTGTGCACCTCAACCAAACAATGTCCAAGTTGTGCACCTGACCAAAGAGTGCCCGAGTTACGCCTTGCGGTTAGTCTAACATCCGAGTCGCATCTCGACCAGTTCAATGCTCGAGCCACACCTCGCGGCCAATCCAACATCCGAGTCGCATCTTGGCCAATCTAACGCCCGAGCCACGCCTTGCGACTAGTCCAACATTCAAGTCGCATCTCGGACAGTCCAATGCTCGAGCCACGCCTTGCGGTCAGTCCAACCTCCAAGTCACATCTCGGCCAGTCCAACGCCCGAGCCACATCTCGCGGACAGTCCAACGTCCGAGTCTCAACTCGGCCAGTCCAACGCCGGAGCTACACCTCATGGCCAGTCCAACGTCCGAGTCGCATCTTGGCCAGTCCAACGCCCGAGCCATGCCTCGCAACCAGTCCAACATCCGAGTCTCATCTCGGCCAGTCCAACGCTCGAGCCATGTCTTGCGGCCAGTCCAACCTCCGAGTCGCATCTCGACCAGTCCAAAACCCGAGCCATGCCTCACAGCCAGTCCAACCTTCGAGTCACATCTTGGCCAATCCAATGCCCAAGTCATGTCTCGCAGCCAGTCTAACGTCGGAGTCGCATCTCGGCCAATCGAAGGCCCGAGCCAAGCCTCGCGGCCAGTCTAATGTCTGAGTCGCATCTCGACCAATCCAACACCCGAGCCACGCCTCGCGGCCAGTCTAACGTCCGAGTCACATCTCGACCAATCCAATGCCCGAGCCACGCCTCGCGGCCAATCCAACGTCCGAGTCGTATCTCAACCAGTCCAACGTTCGAGTCGCATTTCGGCCTGTCCAATACCCGAACCATGCCTCGCGACCAATCTAACGTCCGAGTCACATCTCGGCCAGTCCAACACCCGAGCCACGCCTCGTGGCCAATCCAATGTCCGAGTCTCATTTAGGCCAGTCCAACGCCCGAGCCATGCCTCACGGTCAATCCAACGTCCGAGTCGCATCTCAGGCAATCCAACTCCCGAGTCACACCTCATGGCTAATCCAATGTCCAAGTCGCATCTCGACCAATCATACACTTGAGTAGTGTTGCTCAACCAATCCAACTCCCAAATAGAAGCTCTCGATCAACTAGTGACCAAACCAATAATCCCAACACAACAGCTAACCCAGCCAGAGGCAAAGCACTAAGCCATGCCCCAAGCCCCTCCACGAGGAACTCGGGGTACACCTCTTTGAGGGAGGAGAGAATGATATGACATATTTTGGCACCATCCACATGGTAGCGGTCAGCAACCACGTCAATGCTAACAAAAAAGCCCCATGCTGACACGACGTGACACCTCAGACTCGAATAAGACAATCGCCTCTCTCATACTATTCGGCGCTGTACAAGTTAGCGCAGCACACTGCAGAGCCACTCCGAAAAGCTCGGATCAGCGCCGCTCGACGTAGGGTCGTACAGCTCGGTTGGCGCTCGTACAAGCCGGCCGCCCGAGGAGTCGACAACCATTAACAGACCATATATGATCGACCCTTGTCACAGGTATAAAAGTCAACCCCTTGACCAACATCTAGAGAGAGGCACTTCGAACACCCAACTCCTAACTCCACTCAACACTAACTTGGGCTTCGGAGGGGTCGAGTCAAGAAATCCCCCTCCCGACCCCGACCTTTATGTAGGAATCGACAACGAAGCAATAACAACCCACTAAGGGAGAACCACACTTGGGAGATAACGCTTGGTCCCAACCCGACCCGAAGCTCGCCTCCACCCGATCGATCGCATGGGCAATCTTGTGCATCCGGGATTGGACCGTCTCAGCCACAGGACAAAGGTTCACCAACACTGATCTTGCTTCTTCTATTGATCCAGCAGCTATGGCAACGTATAGTGTAAAATATGCAATGGTGTTTTTGATGACTAATCATCAAACACATTCTTGAACAATTTTCAGTGCCTTCAAGTGCTGCTTCGTACCAGTGTAGCACTGAGGAGCACGAGGAAAAGGTGTGCTATGCTTTCCGATTTGTGTGTTTCTCAATCCCTAGCATGGTTCACTAATGTGTCAATAGATGCCGCAACGTCATCATCCTTTTATTCTAGACAGCATGCTTAATAAATATCTCAAGACGGATCATAAGCTTTAGGTTACTGATAATATAGGTTGACCAGATCAAACAAGCACATCCAATTAAAAGCTTAAGACATATATATAGTATCATTGGTGATAGGGAATATATCGCTAACGAATCGTCATCGATACATGATCATCATGTGATATTCAATATGAAAAAAAAAAGACGAAGGTCACCCTCCATCCATTTGCTCACATGAGGAAGGGTCCATGGAGGCGATTATAAATTATCCCTCCCCTATCGTCTACGTGGGCCAAAGGCCCAGGAGAGATTATTGGAGATAGTTAAAGACTACCTCCCTATAAAATATTTCAATAAATATTCTACCTTTTTACAATCAGGTATAAAAATTCATCTTGAACATGATGAAAAATGAGAGATCACTTTTTTGACCACACGTATCCTCACTCATATATATCAAATTGCTAACTTGAACGTCAGAGGAATCGAATCAAGAAACCTCTTCCAACCTCGATCTTTGTGTAGGTAATATATCGAGAGCTCAATGTTTCCACCTAGGACAATCCTATGCATATGCATCTAGATCACATCGGGCTAACTAGAACATCAATGACTTATTTCCTCGACAATTGATATTGAACTAATAAAAAAGTATCCAAACATGACATTGAAGAATCTACTGAACAATTATTTATTTCAAAATATATAGTCAGTCAAAAATGTATAGGCTATACTAAAACAAATGTGAAATATAGTCGACTTAATTTAAGTATATGTATTTCAAAAGTCAATTATAGTGTATTAATTAGTGGATAAAAAATTACTTCTTGACATAGATGAATTTCTATAAATAATATCACTACCACCTACCAATAGTCTTGGCAAGAACATGATCCTTCACAGAACCGGTGAAAGCGGTTTCGATCACGTACAATAATCACCCTGCCATATATCCGAGAGAGAAGCTTAGTAGCAGCATGACAGTCATCACAAACCCTAAGGTTTTTCACAATTCGAATTGGTGTCCGTGGTGGGGTACTGATAAGACCAAATGCCATAGCTAATTTCTCACTATGATAGTTGAGCACTGTTTCCTTCTCTTCCTCATCTATGTTAAGATACACACCTGAAGTATCAGCAACATGTCCTGCCCGTTTGAGCTTCTCCTGCATTTCTGAGAGCATTGCTTGGATCTTCTTGCTCTGTGGATGTGAAGCATCACCCATCACGAACACATGAACCACTCCATTTACCTCAATCGCGGTCATCCCAGGCATCTTCTTAATTCCTGTATCCTTCATCGATTTCCTTACTTCTGCAACCTCGCTCCATCTCCGGTCAATTGCATAGATGTTTGAGAGAAGTATATTGTAGCCACTATTATGGGGTTCAATCTTGAGAAGCTCCTTTGCTGCCAGTTCCCCCAATTTTGGATTCTTATGAACTTTACATGCAGCAAGAAGTGCCCCCCATATTATCACATTTGGTTCATTAGGCATTCTGCGTATCAATTCATGTGCCTCATCGAGGTGTCCCGCTCGACCGAGAAGATCAACCATGCATCCATAATGTTCAACTTTTGGAACCAATCCATAATCATGTTCCATGAAACTAAAGAACTGCTTTCCCTCTTCTACTAGTCCTGAGTGGCTACATGCACGCAATACTCCAATGAAAGTGACATTGTTTGGTCTAACACCCACCTTCTCCATCTCCATAAAAAGATTGATAGTTTCCTCTCCATACCCATTCATGGCAAGTCCGTTAATCATTGCATTCCACATGCACACATCTCTATCAGTAGTTTGAGTGAATACTGCATACGCTGCATTGATATCCCCACATTTGGCATACATGTCTACCAATGAAGTGGTGAGCACAACATCCATCTCTATTCCTTGCTTGTCAATACAAGCATGAATCCACCTTCCTCGGTCGAGAGCCCCAGTCTCAGAACACAAAGAGAGGAGGTTCACCATGGTTATTTCATTTGGCTTTATATTTGCATCTTTCATCTGGGTGAAGAGATCAAAGGCTTCTTTGATGCAATTGGTGTGCGCATATCCTGCAATCATGGCAGTCCACACCGCAATGTCCTTCCCATCCATGAGATCAAACATTTCTCTTGCACTCCTCAAATCACGGCACTTGCAGTACATATCGACCAAGGCAGTGCCCAAAGCTACCGACATCCTGAAGCCATTTCGAAGTATGTAGGCATGAAGCCATTTGCCCAATTCTAAATTGCCAATCGATCCACACTCAATCACCAAGCTCAACATCGTGATCTCATTGGGGAACACATGATTATGCCGCATCTCGATAAGCAGCTCCATCGCGGTTCCCATATCTCTGCAACGAATGAAACCAGCTATCATGGCAGCCCATGATGCAGTGCTCTTTTCCTCCATCCTGTCAAAGACTCTTCTTGCTGCAGAAATACTTCCACACTTGACGTACATATCAATCAGGGCAGTGGTAACATTAACACTAGGTGATTCCCTAGCACTGTTTTTGATCAAATAAGTATGCACCGGTCGGCCCTTTGTAAACTCTCCAACATCGGCAAAGAGATTAAGCATGTTAATTATTGCTACTTCACTAGGCCTTATGCCTGACAGGAGCATCTCTCTGACGAGTTCAATGGCTTCGTCGAACAACTTACACCATGCATAGCTCCTTATCATAGTGCTCCACGAGACCACATCTCTATCAGGCATTTCATCGAACAACTTCGTAGCAAACACCAAGGATCCACAGTCCGAGTACATCTGCATCAAGGAATTATTTACGAAGACATCCCAAGGGAACCCGGCCTTTATGACAAACCCATGGATCTCCATTCCATGTCGGAGACTCGAGAGCTGCGCGCAGGCCTTGAGAACTGAGGGGACGGTGAAGTTATCGGGGCTGGCCGCAGTCTCCCGCATGTGGGCGTAGAGCTTCAGTGCGGCGGACGGTGTGTTGTTCTTGATGTAAGAAGTGATGAGAAAATTAAGCTGGGCTTGAGGACTGGATTGAGCAGGCAGGATATTCGTTGGTCGGAATTGTGTTCGGATAATGTGGGAATGGATCTCTTTAGTCTGTTGCAAGGTGAAGGCGGAGGCGGAGGAGGCGGCGGCATCTTTTGGTGGTGGTGATGGGATTGGAGAGTGGAGATGAAGATTAGGTTTTGGGATGGGTTTGAGTTGGGAAGAGAGAAAGGGGGAGAAGGGAGTTCTGCTTGGAGTTACCATGGCCTCCATGTCTCCATTTCGGTGAGAGTGATGAGGCTGAAAGAGAGCGACGTTGCTTTACTGGGGCGTTAAATGGAAATTACGACCGTTCAAATGGTGGGCGGGGGCTAAATCGACGGCCTAAAATTGTCCTCTGCAGAGCCCATCACACGCAAAATGAACAGCAGATAAGCCCCCTTCTCCCTCGCCAACACCACTCGCTCCCTCTTCCCTCTCCCTTCTCCTCCTCGCTTCCCCCATCGCCTGTCCATGGCACTGCTCTCAGTGGCGACCCCTCTCGAGGCCAAGCATCTGCCCCTCCTCGTCGCCACCTCCTGTCCCAGTTTGATCCTCCGCCGCCGCCTCTCTCTTCCGAAGCCGGCGTCTCCCCGCCGGTGCGGCCGGATCTACGCCTCCAAGCTGCCCACCCCGCCGCCGTACCCTCCGCCGCCGGGCGAGCAGGTGTACCAGCCCTTTCGCCCCCCACCCTCCCCGCTGCCGGCCAAGTACCGCTCCCTGGGCACCGCCGAGCGGCTCGAGATCCTCCGCGATCGCCTCGGATTGTGGCACGAGTACGCCCCGCTCATCTCCACCCTCGGGCACGACGGCTTCACCCCGCCCTCCATCGAGGAGGTCACCGGCATCTCCGGCGTCGACCAGAACTGCCTCATAGTCGCCGCGCAGGTCCGCGACTCCCTCGTCTCATCCTCCTTCGACCCCGAGTTGCTCGCCTTCTTCGACGCTGGCGGCGGCGCCGACCTCCTCTACGAGCTCCGCCTCCTCAACGCCGCCCAGCGCGCCGCCGCCGCCTACCGCATCATCGAGCACCGCCTCGATCCAAAGGCGGCCCAGGAGCTGGCACGGGCCATGAAGGACTTCCCCCGCCGCAGGGGGGACGTTGGCTGGGACCGCTTCTCTGCCGCCTCTCCCGGTGACTGCCTCGCCTACACCCACTTCCGCCTTAGCCGAGAGACGATGTCCCCTGCCGAGCGGATGGCGTCGCTCGATCGGGCGGTGGAGGCGGCGGAGACGGAGGAGGCGAGGAAGCGGATCGAGGAGGAGATCGAGCGGGCGTCCCGCCAAGGCGAAGGAGGAGGCGTAGCGGCCGGCGAAGAGACGGAGGAGCTGAGGGTGACGGTGCCAGTGGTTCGACTGAGGTACGGGGAGGTAGCGGCGGCGTCGACAGTGGTGCTGCTACCGGTGTGCCGGGCGGAGGAGGGAGAGGAGGGGATAGCAGCGGCGCCGGGGCGGTGCAGGGCGGAGGGAGAGCTGGGGGTGATGGCAGCGGAGCGGGGGTGGGCGAGGTGGGTGGTGCTGCCAGGGTGGGAGCCGGCGCTGGCGGCGGGGAATGGGGTGGCGGTGGAGTTCGTGGACGGGAGAGTGCTGCCGTGGAGGGGAAGCGGGGGTTGGGAGGAGGCGGTGCTGGTGGTGGTTGACCGGGGAAGACGAGAAGTGAGAGCTGAGGACGGATACTACTTGGTGGGCGGCGAGGAGGAGGGGAGGGGGAAGGGTTTGGGGGTGGAGAGAGGGGGGAAGCTGATGGTAAAGGGAGCGAAGGAGGCGTTGGGGACGGTGGTGTTAGTGGTGAGGCCGCCCAGAGAGGAAGAGGATGACATGCTGAGCGACGAGGACTGGAACTGAATCACCGATCGTAAGCAACGCCTCCTCTCTCGTTCTGTGTTTTTGTTTCCCGCCCCAATAAAGGCTTATCATTTTGCCTTTTTTTCACTTGGAGAACGAATGGATTAGTGGAGCTGAGCAAATTACAATCGAAAGAAGAGATTAAATGCCAAATGTATGTTGATCACAGTGTATGTCATTTGAAGATGATGCCATATAAGTTGTAGGAGACAGCATAGTTAACGACATGTTCATCTAGACGACGAACGAAGTCACTCGGATTCTCTTCTTTGAAGTAGATGCATCGCGTCTCTTTTCTCCCATCCTTGCCGAGTGCGGAATGTTTACAGGGCACCAACAGCATCAACTTCCATAGGATTAGAGACGGTATCCTTCCCTACCTTCTTTTTATATCATAGAAATGGATCATCTTTTACTAGTTTGTGGATTATCTTTTACGAGATATTGATCACCAATGCAATATGTCCCATTTTAATGTTACTTCACTGGTTGGCGATGGCTATAACTCTTAATATTTACCTCTCTATTAATCCTCTATACCGGTTTGAAAAAAAAAATTATCGTCGAATCCTATATATATATATATATATATATATATATATATATATATATATATATATATATATATATATATATATATATATATATATATATATATATATATATATATATATATATATATATATACCCTTCTAATAATTAATGCCCTATTGAAACTCAATTGATATTAATATAAAAAGTTAGAAAAAGCATGGGGGTTAAATAATTATTAAAATAATAAAAAAATATCCTTAGTTATTTAAAATTTTATCATTTTAGATTTGAAAAATAATCATGTCTATTAGTATCGATAGAAAATTATCGATTGTTGACATATGATTGTTGTGTCAGACTTAATTTTTTTTCTCGTTCATTATACTAATGAAGAGAAATGTAAAGTTTCATATCTCTTTATATTAAGAAAAACAATCTTAAACCCTCTTATCCTCCTTTATGATAAAAAAAAATAATCATAAATTTTTTTTCTTAAATATATAAAAACTTATCTTAAACAACGAGAAATTTAATTTTTCATGAAAAATTACTCTAACTTATGTTTGGGAATCTTAATTTACTAACTTAAGTACCAAAAGGATCAGGTTAGAAAATTTCACTCAACATTAGCTTTCGTACAAGTGACACATTATAAGCTTAATACTTTCATCTTGAAAGTACAATGCTTTTATCTCACAAGTATAATATTTTTATTTTGGATTCACCTTGGTTGTGTAATACATCCCATCCACCTCGGAAGCATAACATTTTCATATCAAGAATGCAATACTTTTATCTCGAACCCAACTCGGAAGTATGACATTTCTACATACCTTGGATATTCCTATATAGATACGTCTATAGCATGTGAAGCTGATAAAAATATTAACGATATTTGTCCTTAATAATAAGTCTTTAGCATTAGATAGATATTAAAAAGTTGATAACAAAATATATTAAGAAGAATACATCTATGTAATATTTAAATTTTAGAATTTAAAGGGATAAACATGTTATTTTAAAATTATAAAAACATATATGTAAAACCACAACTCAACCATGCGACATTGGGCCAAACTCACGTTTATTATTTTTTTAAAACATTTATATTACATCAAATAATATATATAATTTTTATATATAGATTCGAATATGAAATCAATTATTTATGTAATAAATATAATAATCAATTCGAATATCTCAGCCAAAAAAATTTATATTCAAATGTTAACCTCTTATTTATTGTCACCCGGACCAAATTTTCGACTCCAATTGTGTCTCTCGGTTGGACCGTTGGGTTTAGACAAGGAAGCCGGCCCTCGAATCTTCTAGAGACTCCACCGCTCAGTGCCTCGCAACCCTTCTCCCTGTCCCACCCTCTGACGTGGCATTCCCCTTCGTACCGTTATACCTTGGCCGCCTCCCTCCCTCTTGCACTCTCAGTGTAGCCCTCCGTCTGCTTGAGATATGGCCTCCGCCAACGCCATCACCCATTCGTTCGTCCCCTCTTCAGGTCTTTGGACACTCCGAAACTTTTGGCTTAGGACCTGCTGATTTCGGGAGAAAATTCCGTTCGTTTGGCTTAGTTTTCGTGTTGTCACTGATTATTTTTTGGGTGAAACAGGAGAGTCTGAGGGGGAGAGTGAGCCAGAGGCGAGGACACGATGGGCGCCGGCAACTCGTCGTGCGGTCCATGGCCAAAGACATCGCCTTCGATCAGAGCTCGAGGTCGTCTCTCCAGTCCGGCGTCGAGAAGCTCGCTAATGCTGTGGGTGTTACTCTTGGCCCTCGAGGTCCTCGATGAACCTCCCTCCCTCTATTTCATTCCTTTGTTTTGTGGGTTCTTTGGGTAATGTGTGGCTTTGTAGTCATCATTCATCATGTATTTTGCATTTCATGCCCCGAATGCTACGAAACTCGTCACTTTGTTGAGGAATTATTGATATAATTCTTTTTCCCGAGGGATTGATTCTTCAAGAAGAAAAAGCTAAAGTTTTTTTTGTCTTCTCCAATTTATTTGTAGTCTCGTTTTAAGATTTATAGTCCAAAATCTATAAAACATTGAGATTTTGCTTGTCGATTGTGTACTTTCGTGGCTACCTCCAACGGTTCGAGCTTTCCGGCAACAGCTAGGTTAATTCGTTGTCGTCTTATGAACCACAGGGAGAAACGTTGTTGTGGATGAGTATGAGGCTCCAAAAGTGGTCACAAACGGTCGTCACATACGTGCAGCAACTTTGTTCAACGTATCGTTCATCGCTTGTTCATGTTTGTACATATCCTTGGTAGCCTGTTTTGCTATACTTTTGGTGTGTTTTCTATGTAAAAATATAAGAAACAGCAGGTTGCAGCGCTGCAGAACGATCGCTCATTGCATCTGTCCAAAAACCCCCAAAATGGCTCCATTTTCACGTGCCGCGAGCTGATTTCTTCAGCCCGCAGCCCCGTGCAAAACGTCAGCCATCTTAGCCCCTTGGAACCACCCGGGTGGCACAGGGCTGGATGGGGCTTCGTTATATTATCGGGTGTTGAACACTTTCATAAGTTTGCACGTTAACTTGATAGAAACTTGCCTTCGCATCCGGCACTCGGGGAGTAGTTGTTTGCGGAGTTGTAGCTGCTCATTCACCCTTCTAAAGTCCTTGTTTTCCTCCTCTCTTTCTCTATTTTCCTGCACTCCAATTGCTCACTCAATTGCTTGTAAAGCTTCCCTCTTCACGAGATGTCGGGACTTATTCGCCGCTCATTTCAAAACTAATCAACTTCTCTTTTTACAAGTCCTATGGGACCTGCATGAGGTTGCAGTTCAGTTGACCCTTTGCGGACGCGTATGCCGCAAGGGCGCCTCAAGACTTATGCAATCCAAGCTAAGTCTGATCGAAGTGGGTGCAAAGGTGATTCTTGACTTAGGCAACTCCAGCTAAGTTCGTGTTTGCCACAAGGGTATCTCACCACTTAGGCAATTCTAACTAAGTGCGTGACATTGTGGTATCAGAGCAGACAAACAGTTTGAGCAAGCAACGAAGAAACTTCGTAATTTCGCCATGGCGAAACATCGCGGCGAATCAAGCAAGATGGGGCAAGCCGGATTGTTGCCCCAAGCAGCCGCAGGTGGGCTGCATGTGCAAACTCGCTCTCTCACTGCTGGTGCCGCTCAGGAAGAGCGGGATAGTGGACATGATGAGTGAGAAGTTGGCTACTCGTCGCGAGCGGAGGAGGCGCAATCTGGAGCGCTGACCGGGAAAATGAGCCATAGAGAAAGGATCATAGCGGCAGAAACCCACTTGGATGTTCTTGAAGCGAGCTTGGAGGAACTCTACCAAAGCCAACATAGGCTTCATGAGGTAGAGAGCTCACAAGAGGAACCCGAATTTCGGATCGACAAGGTTGAAGCCTTAGTCGACCGACTAACGGATGACACCAAGGACTCCGTACAACATCTACAAGAAATGATGGTGGAACTCACTTCCAAAGTGACAATGCTCACAAGGGCGCTAAATGCGGGAAGCAACACTCACGTTGTGTCGACACAAAGCTTCAGAGCGCCCGACCCATATTGTTATGGGGGTGCTAGAGATGCGAAGGAGCTCGAGAATTTCCTGTTTGATATGGAACAGTACTTCCGAGCTACGAGGCCAGACTCTGAGGACACCAAAGTTTCGATAGCGACCATGTATCTGAACGGAGATGCAAAGCTTTGGTGGAGAACCCGTTGGGAAGAGATTCAACAAGGTCGGTGCCGAGTGGACATATGGGACGACTTGAAGCGTGAGTTGAGAACTCAATTCCTGCCTGAAAATACTGAGTTCGTAGCAAGGAGGAAGTTAAGACAACTCCACCAAATGACTTCCATTCGGGACTATCTGAAGCAATTTTCTGCACTGATGCTGGACATTCAAGACATGTCTGAAAAAGATAAGTTGTTTAGCTTTCTTGACGGCCTAAAGCCATGGGCTTAACAGGAACTTCATCAACGAAATGTCACCAATGTGATCGGAGTAATTGCAGTTGTAGAAAGGCTCATCGACATTGTTTCTTCAGAGGACCCGAGGAAGAAGAAATAGTCTACAGGAAATCGCCATCCAAAGCATCCTCTTGGGAAGGAAACTGGGGGCGAGCAAAGGAAGAAGAGTTTCCATAAGGGGCCGAACTTAAACGGCAAGGCCTCAAGACCTAGCAGATGCTTTTTGTGCGGAGGGCCACACATAGTGTGGGAGTGCCACAAAAATAGGCACTCAATGCCTTCTCGGCTTCCATCAACCCCCCTAAGCCAGACAAGGGCAAGGCAGTTGCTCTCAGTTCGAGTAGCTCCGAATCGGGTAGCGACGATGAGAAGTCGCAAGGACCCAGAATAGGTGTGATGTGTTTGTTGAATGCATTACGGGGTCAAGTGGGGGAGAACATGAAGCCGAAGCAACAAAAAACAGGAAGCAGTGAGTTAATATATGTGAACATAAGACTTAATGGTGGACACGGGTGCTACCCACAACTTCATTGCCGACCGAGAAGCAAAGCGGCTTGGGCTAATCTTGGAGAAGAACCCAAGTCGGATGAAGGCGGTCAACTCGGAGGCCAAGCAGATCTCTACAAAGGGAGTCTCCATCAAGATCGGATCATGGAGCAGGCGCACAAACATGATGGCGGTGCCATTGGATGACTTCCAAGTGATTCTCAGAATGAAGTTCATGCACGCAACAAAGTTGGTGCTGATGTCGTTCCTAGACTCTTTATGTCTGATGTGTTGGGAAATCCGTCAGGGGGAGCGACATCACAAGCGCAGCGGAAGAACAGAAAACAAAACACCCCAGATTTCTCATAGAAAGTTTTCGTCGTCGTGCGAAGATTGGTGCGTCAAAATAAATCCATAAAAACTACACGTGTAAAAGAAAGTACCTAGGGAGATCGTATATCCCTGAATCCCTGCAGATCTGTAGGAGAGGATGACAGAGGTCAAGCGTCCTCTCTAGCGGTATCTACACGATAGAAACTACGACGATGCATCTCTCTCTAGGAGAGGAGAACAGGAGGTGGCTACCAAAAGAAACCCTCTGCTTATAAAGCTTTGGTTCCCTCTTATTTATAGAGGCCCCCTGAAAATCCTAATGGATCTTTTGCCATGTTGGGTATTGGATCTCCATCGAATTACCCAAGCCTCTTGGATTAGTAGGTCTCTACCCAATAATCTCTTATTAGTAATTATTGGATCTCATCTCAAGATCCAATAATTCAGGGGCTTAATGGATATCCAATAAGATAGGGGGTTCAGTAGATATCTCATATCCGAACCTCTACTCGTCGCAACACCTATCATATGTGTGTGACCCTCTAAGCCCAATATCGAGCTGGTCGTGAGTCATACTTGTCAAAACTCATTCTGACTTAGTGAATTATTATCTCTATAATAATTCACCCAACTCATCGACTGCGGACGTATCAGGCCACTACGCCGCGGCCCCCAGATGATACAAGGGAATCCAATACTTTGGACCTATCTATCCTCAGTTACCATGTATCTATAGTCCATCATCCATCCAATATCTTAGAGACCCTATACCGGGCATGATACTGTTAGGCCCAAATGGTCTCTCCTCGAGTCTTGCTCTTGTCGGATTCTTTTGGAGAACTCTTTCTCTCTCAATCCGAATAACCTTGGCCAAGAATTTGTTCGAGCAAGAATACATGGGATATTCCTCTCATGATACCAAGAGCGGATGATCCTCTATTGACACTCAATAGCCCTCGTAAGGTTGGCTACCACTCCCAATAACCGGCTGTACTAGATCTGGAACTTTCCAAACCTATAAGTCCGGTATCAAAGAGTGGAGTACTCATACATGACATCCTTGGTGTCTCAAGTCTAAAGACCAGATACACTACTAGGACTACGAAATCGTTGTCTGACGTAAGGTATTAATAACCATCCAGCATTCCATAAGTGAACTCATTCTCCAATAAGCACCTGCACTGTACCCTTAGTGTCCCTACACAAGTAGCTATGAGACCAGCTACCTTCATCATATGGACGGGTATACAATACACCAGTCTATCGAGTTATCTCGATGTCCTTCTCGAGTAACCTATAACCAGGATAATTCAGGGTCTGTGTTTAAAGGTGAATCAGTCTCATTATCGTAATCTCATCACGATCTGATTCCCATTGCATAGATCCAATGACATCACAATATATGCAACACGCAAGATAAAGTGATAAAATGCCTAATAATAAGCAAAGAGAAAAAGTGCATATCAAGTCACAAGTGTCATCACTCATGTGATTGGCTTACAGGGCACATATGACTAGCAATCTCCCATTTAACCTAAAGCCAATCACCAACATGTCCGATCCCCATCAGACCTCTGTGACGCTCAAAGACAATCTGAGTCAATGGCTTTATCAGTGGATCTACAATGTTATCTTCGGATGGAACTCTTTCCATTACTACTTTTTAGGCCACGATCTCTCTAATAAGCTAGAACCTCCTCAAAACACTTCTGATGAGACCCGGGTTCCCTTATTTGAGTAATCGCCCCGTATTTGTCGTAATATAAAGGAATCGACTCCTCGCTGCTCGGGATGACTCCTAGATCCGCGATGAACTTCCTCATCTAGACTCCCTCTTTTGCTGCCTCTGCCACAGCAATGTATTCCGCCTCTGTGGTTAAGTCAGCAGTAGTGTCTTGCTTAAAACTCTTCCAGCATACTGCTCCTCCATTCAGGGTAAACACATACCCTGAATTAGACATGCTATCATTGACATCGGACTGGGAGCTCGAGTCCGTGAAACCCTCAACCATGAGGCTACTACCTCTATATACCAGTAAAAGATCCTTAGTCCTTCTTAAGTACTTAAGGATACTTTTTACTACTTTCCAATGCTCCAAGCCTGGATCTGCTTGATATATGCTCATGACACTCAGAGCATGCGCTATATCAGGCCTAGTACATATCATAACATACATTATAAATCCTATCGCTGATGCATATGGTATCATATCCATGTGTGTCATTTCTTTAGGAGTTTTTGGGGACATACTCCTAAAAAGTGATATTCCATGTCTCATTGGTATGAGACCTCTCATGGAATTTTCTATGCTAAACCTTTTGACAATAGTGTCTATGTACCTGGACTGGGACAAGCCAAGTATCCTCTTGGATCTATCTCTATAGATCCGTATCTCTAATATACAAGATGCTTCCCCTAAGTCCTTCATGGAGAAGTGCCTAGATAACCAAGTCTTTACTGTGGAGAGCATTTCTACATCATTCCCAATTATCAGGATGTCATCCACATATAATACCAAAAAGGTGATAGTGCTCCCACTTACTTTCCTATACACATAAGGCTCATCTTCGTTCTTAACAAAGTCATAAGACCTTATCGCCTCATTAAATCTTATGTTCCAACTTTGGGAAGCTTGCTTCAATCCATAAATGGATCTAAGCAAACTACACACCTTATCTGGGTTATCCTTGGACACGAACCCCTCAAGCTATATCATATACACCTCCTCCTCGAGGTTACCATTAAGGAATGTGGTTTTGACGTCCATCTACCAGATCTCATAAGCAATAGCCAATAGAATTTGAATGGATTTTAGCATGGCTACAGGTGAGAAAGTTTCGTCATAGTCAACACCTTGCCTTTGACGATACCCCTTAGCCACTAGCCTTGCTTTATAGGTCTCTACCTTTCCATCTACTCCAATCTTCTTTTTGAAGATCCACTTATAGCCAATGGGTACAATACCCTCGGGTGTATTAACTAGGTTCCAAACCTTGTTGGAGTACATGGAATCCATTTCTGAATTCATGGCTTCTTGTCATTTCCCGGAGTCTATGCTTATAATAGCCTCCTTGTAAGTCTGAGGATCAATATCCTCAACATCCTCTCTTCTAATATGTCCCACATATCTCTCAGGAGGATTGGATACTCTATCGGACCTATGTAAAGTTGAAACTTGTGTGTTAGGTATCTGAACAGATTCTGGAATGGTGCTTGAGCTAGGTTCTCCAACCTCGCTTAACTCTATCATGCTCCCACTATCTCCACCAAGATTGTGTTCCTTCTTAAGGAACACTGCTCTCTTGGCTACAAAGACTTTTTGGTCCTCAGGGTGATAGAAATAATACCCACAAGTTTCCTTGGGGTATCTCACGAACTTGCACCGTTCCGTCCTAGATTCCAACTTATCGGGGTTGTGTCTCTTGACGTGGGCAGGGCAGCCCCAAATCTTAACAACCTTAAGATCGGGCTTCTTCCCATTCCATATCTTATATGGAGTAGACATCACTGACTTAATTGGAATTCTGTTTAGAAGATAAGCTACAGTCTCTAGGGCATATCCCTAGAATGATATAGGTAGGTCGGCAAAATACATCATGGAACTCACCATATCTAACAGTATGCGATTCCTCCTTTCTGATACACCATTAAGCTGTGATGTATAAAGAAGTATCCATTGGAATAAAATCCCATGGTCTTTGAGGAATTGGATGAACTTTGTACTCAAGTACTCACCTCCTCGATCTGATCGAAGGGTTTTAATACTCTTTCATGTCTGGTTTTTCACTTCATTTTTATATTCCCTGAATTTCTCAAAAGCCTCAGACTTGTACTTCATCGATTACGCATGTCTGTATCTTGAGAAATCATTAGTGAAAGTAATGAAGTAGAAGTAACCACCTATGATATGAGTCGACATGGGACCGCATACATCACTATGTATGAGTTCTAGTAACTCAGTGGCTCTCTCTCCAATTTCACTAAATGGAGAGTTGGTCATCTTTCTCCGAAGGTAAGGTTCACATGTCACATATGACTCATATTCAAATGGATCTAGATATCCATCTTTTAGCAACTTTTGAATCCTTCCCTCGTGGATATGACCTAGCCTACAATGTCAAAGATACGCATTGTTCACCTCTTCTCGTTTCCTCTTAGACTCACTTACACTCATGATATATGGAGCTGTATCTAGCATAAATAAACTATTATGCAATGTTTCTCTCGTGATGATCTGATCATCTAATATTATTGAACAACCATTGTTCTCAAAAACTAATTTATATCCACTAACTGTCAAACATGAAATGGAAATAATGTTTTTGATAATAGAAGGAACATAATAGCATGCATCTAATGCAATAATAGCTCCACCAGGCAGATGAAAAGTGACCTTGCCAATAGCCACTACAGCAACCTTTGCTCCATTGCCCATCTTAAGATCCATCTTGCCTCTGTTCAACCTCCTAGGTCCTGCCAGAACCTATAACGAATTATAAATATGATAAGCACTCCCGGTATCCAATACCCATGTGTTATCAAAAGATTCTGATAAATGGAGACTGATCATGAATGTACCTGAAGCTTCTGCAAGCTTCTGTTTCGCCCTCTCTGCAAGGTACTCTTTGCAGTTCTTCTTCTAGTGCCCATCTTTGCCGTAGTAGAAGCACTGACCTTTGTCCTTTGTTGGGTCTTTCTTGGCAACCTTTGCCTTACCCATTTTGCCCTTGCCCTTACCCTTTTTAAGGGTATCGTTAGCCTTCCTTTTCTTTCTGTTCTCACTAGCATAGAGAACTAGCTTCTCTTTCTTGATGGTGCTCTCTGCTTCTCTTAACATATTGAGGAGCTCTGGGAGGGTCACCTCAAGTTTGTTCATATTAAAATTCATTATGAACTTAGAAAAGGAATCTAGTAGGAACTGAAGCACAAGATCCACACACAGGTTATCCTCTAAGATCATTTCCAAACCTATGAGTTTCTCGATCCACTCAATCATCTTAAGGACATGGTTCTGAACCGGTGTCCCCTCAGTCATCCTGGCATGGAAAAGACTCTTTGATATCTCATATCGCTGAGTTCTTCCCTGTTCCTCAAACAGTTTGTGGAGATGTAGGAGTATGAAATTAGCATCCATATTTTCATGTTGTCTTTGTAACTCAGTTGTCATAGCGGCCAACATATAATACTGAGCAAGAGTGGAATCATCTAAGTACTTCACATAACGAGCAATCTCATCCTCCCTTGCCTCTTCGTCGGGCATAGGGATCACTATATCAAGGACATATGCAATTTTCTCCATCGTGAGAATGATTCTCAGATTACGAAGCCAATCTGTATAATTTGGACCAGTGAGGTAGTTGGCATTAAGTATGCCACGTAAAGGATTTGAAAGCAATATTTTCTGAAATTAAAGATGTAGCAGAAATAAATAACATGCAGACTTTACAAAAATTAAACAGTTAAGATAAGGACTTCTATCTTAATGTACTCCCACTAATTTTTTGCAAGACACACAACACCCTCCGGTATGTGAATCGGAGGCCCCCCGATGGATCTCTAGTAGGGATCAGGATCCAATCGACGTCTTAACGTAACCTCGAGGGACTCGACCAATCACGTTAAGCCCGTAAAGGTAGGCAACTCTTACCAATCACAACTCCTTGTGATTCCATTCCTATTCGACCTCCGAACCACCATGGCCTCGAGGGACTCGACCAACCATGATGTTCGGTTAAGTCATCACCATATGATAGGATAAATCCCAAAAATCCCATATCACCTACGACAGTAGACATGTTAGGCATCCCACATGTACCGCCACATCGTACACTCCGTCTAGGGTCAGATGAGACGGCACCCACAGAACAACCGTTCCCGAGATCCCGGGATAACGACGAATGGAGCAGGCCACCCCCGAGACCCCGGAGCGGCGCCGCTCAGCCTTGAGATCCCGGAGCGATGACATGCAGCGTCGACCTACTCAGTGCCACACGGTATGACCTCACCGACATCCGAGCCAAGGTACGCCTTGAGACGCGCTTATATAACCCTCGCCCGGCTTCAGGGCAGGGGGAGGGCAATCCACTGACTTAAGCATCGGAGGGGTCGCTCGGGAGAATCCTGACCCAGGCCTATTCGCAGGAGCTAAGCCCGAGGCACTCAGAGGACCGCGCCAATGGAAAGCGACAACCGAACACCCCCAAACATTGGAGACTGAACATGGCTAGCCAACACGTCACTCGGTGGCCGCATCTGTTCTGTAACATTTTGGCGCTAGAAGGAGGACCGATCTCGCGGGAGTGTCTCATGACCAACCCAGGAGCTTTCCCCCCATAAGGGCAACCAACTGCCCCCATCCCAGTTTCGGGACCGATCCCCGCTTCTTAGTTGGGAGGAGGCGCTCCGGTTCAAACTCCGGAATGCTACTGGCGACTGTTCAATGACCCCGGGCTATCTCCCCCCAGAAACGTCTTGACACTCTCGGCCGTCTCGCCCGAGGCATTTCTCGATCTGTCGAGGCAGGTCCAAGCTCTGACCGAGTTGATCCAGATGGTTGTGCCCCTCATTCCGCAACTAGTGCACCTCGTGGGCACCCAGGCGCCGAGCCCATCCATGTATGTTCCCGAGCCTCTTGGCGCCCCCCCCCCCCCCGACGAACCCGACCGTGCACGAGCAATTACGGGGCGAAACTGAAGGATGTCCCGCAGGTCGAGGAATGACTCCCAAACCTAACATCCACCTCCCCCCGATCGACATGTTGCTTCCCGAGCACAACACGGTGTCTACCAACTCGGCCGACGACGCGCTCAGAGCCCAACTTAACTCGGTGAACCGGCGCCTGGATGAATTCCAGCGTGAGCTCCACAAGACTAAGGGCGAAGTCGGGGATGACACCTCGGGCACATCCCCTTTCACCCCCAAGATATAGGACAAGCTGGTCCCCCTTAATTTCAGGCTTCCCTCCCTTGAAGCATTTGACAGTAGCTCCAACCCCACGGAGCACGTCGCCGCCTTCAGAGCCCAGATGGCCCTCTACGACACATCTGACGCATTGATGTGCAGGGCGTTTCTCACCACCCTCTGAGGGCTGGCTCGGATGTGGTTCAGTCGGCTGTAGCCAGAATCCGTTTCTTCTTTCGAGTAGTGCGCCCGAGGGCTTGAGCAGAGCTTCCTGGCCAGCAAGCGGCCGAGACCCTCTATGGCCACACTCCTCGCGCTAGCTCAACGAGACGATGAACCACTCTCCCAGTTCATCAAACGCTTCACCACCGAAGCCAGGGGGATGCCCGAGGCTCACCCATCCCTGGTCATGTAGGCCTTCCTGGTGGGGCTACACCCCTCCCGACTTTTTTGGTCTTTAGTAGAGAGGCCACCGTTGATAGTACCCGAGATGCTCCAGCGCACCAAACAGTACCTCACCGCCGAAGCCTTAGTGGCAAGGAAGCGTGAGGATAACAAGAGGCCTAGGGCGGACCCCGCCCGAGCAATGGTCCCAAGGCCGTTCCCCGAACCGCCCCGATGAAAGACCGACCGACTCGACCTATCACGTCTGAGGCTTCCCCTGAACGCCTCTCGAACTGAAATTTTCCTACAAATCTGGGAGAAGGGGCTCCTATGGGAACCCAACCCGGTAAAAGCTACTAACAAAGACCGATCTAAGTACTGTAGGTTCCATCGAGACTACGGCCACGACACGGAAGATTGTCGAGACCTGCAGAACCAGATCGAGGAGCTCATCCGGCGAGGGCATCTCGGGCGCTTCGTCAAGAAACCAAGGGAGTCACCACCCCGACCATAGGGTCCCGTCGAAAGGTAAATTGATGTCATCGTCGGCAGGCCAACCTCCGACGGCAGTAGTGTTGGGAAATCCGTATCGAGGGGAGCGACATCAGATGCGCAGCGGAAGAACAAAAAACAAAACCCCAGATTTCCCATAGAAAGTTACCATCGTCGTGTGAAGATTGGTGCATTAAAAACAAATCCGCAAAACTGCACATGTAAAGAAGATACCTATGGAGATCGTATATCCCTGAATTCCTACAGATTTGTGGGAGAGGATGAAGGAAGTCAAGTGTCCTCCTCTCTAGCGGTATCCACACAGCAGGGATTGCGACGATGCTCCTCTCTCTCTCTAGGTAGAGGAGAACAGGAGGTGGCTACCAAAAGAAACCCTCAGCCTATAGAGCTTTAGTCCCCTCCTATTTATAGAGGCCCCCTGAAAAACCCTAATGGATCTTTTGCCCTATTGGGTATTGGATCTCCATCCAAATACCCAAGCCTCTTGGATTAGTGGGCCTCTACCCAATAATCTCTTATTAGCAATTATTATATCTCATCTCAAGATCTAATAATTCAGGGGCTTAATGGATATCCAATAAGATAGGGGTTCAGCGGATATCTCATATCCGAACCTCTACTCGTCGTAATATCTACCATATGTGTGTGACCCTCTAGGCCCAATATCGAGCTGGCCGTAAGTCATACTTGTCAGAACTCATTCTGACTTAGTGAATTATTATCTCTATAATAATTCACCTAACTCATCGACCGCGGACGTACTATGCCACTACGTCGCGGCCCCTAGACGATATAGGGGAATCTAATCCTTTGGACCTATTTGTCCTCAGTTACCATGTATATATTGTCTCTCATCCATCTAATATCCCAGAGACTCTATACCGAGCATGGTGCTGTCAGGCCCATACGGTCTCTCTTCGAGTCTTGCTCTTGTCGGATTCTCCCAGAGAACTTTTTCTCTCTTCCAGATTTATTTGGCCAAGAACACATGGGATATTCCTCTCATGATATCGAGAGCGGATGATCCTCTTTCGACACTCAATAGCCCTCGTAAGGTTGGTTACCACTCCCAATGACCGGTTGTACTAGATATGGAGCTTTCCAAACCTATAAGTCTGATATCAAAGAGTGGAGTACTCATACAGGACATCCTTGGTATCTCAAGTCTAAGGACCAGATACACTACTAGGACTACGGAATCGCTGTCTGACGCGAGGTATCAATAACCATCCAGCATTCCATAGGTGGATCAATCAGTGAACTCATTCTCCAATGAGCACCTGCACTGTACCCTTAGTGTCCCCACACGAGTAGCTATGAGACCAGCTACCTCCATCATATGAACGGGTATACAGCACACCAGTCTATCCAGTTATCTCGATGTCCTTTTCGAGTAACCTATGACCAGGATAATTTAGGGTCTGTGTTTAAAGGTGAATGGTCTCATTATCGTAATCTCATCACGATCCAATTCCCATTGCACAGATCCAAGGACATCAGAATATTCATCTAGATAATGTGAGATAATGCCAATAATCATAAGCAAAGAGATTGACGCAGCGTGTTGCAGGTGCAATCACTCACGTGATTGACTTGTAAGGCACATATAACTAGCAATCTTCCACTTGACCTAAAGCCAATCACCAACATGTCTGATCCCTATCAGACCTCTGTGACGCTCAAAGACAATCTGAGTCAATGGCTTTGTCAGTGGATCTGCAATGTTATCTTCGGATGGAACTTTTTTCACTGCTACATCTTTTCTGGCCACGATCTCTCTAATAAGTTGGAACCTCCTTAGAACACTTCTGATGAGACCCGGGTTCCCTTATTTAAGTAATCGTCCTGTATTTGTCGCAATATAAAGGAATCATATCCTCGTTGCTCGACATGACTCCTAGGTCTGTGATGAACCTCTTCATCCAGACTCCCTCCTTTGCTGCCTCTACCGCAGCAATGTATTCCGCCTCTATGGTCGAGTCAGCAGTAGTATCTTGCTTGGAACTCTTCCAGCATACTGCTCCTCCATTCAGGGTGAACACATACCCTGAATTAGACTTGCTATCATCGACATCAGACTGGAAGCTCGAGTCTGAGTAGCCCTCAACCCTGAGGCTACTACCTCCATATACCAATAAAAGATCCTTAGTCCTTCTCAAGTACTTAAGGATAAATTTTACTGCTTTCCAGTGCTCCAAGCCGGGATCTGCCTGATATCTGCTTGTGACACTCAGAGCATGCGCTATATCAGGCATGGTATATAGCCTAGCATACATGATAGACCCTATCGCTGATGCATATGGCATCATATCCATGTGTGCCCTTTCTTCAAGAGTCCTTGGGGACATACTCCTAGAAAGTGATATTCCATGTCTCATTGGTATGAGACCTCTTTTGGAATTTTCCATGCCAAACCTTTTGACAATGGTGTCTATGTACCTAGATTGGGACAAGCCAAGCATCCTCTTGGATATATCTCTATAGATCCGTATCCCTAATATGCAAGATGCTTCCCCTTAGTCTTTCATGGAGAAGTGCCTAGATAACCAAGTTTTTACTGTGGAGAGCATTCCTACATCATTTCCAATGATCAGGATGTCATCCATATATAATACCAAAAAGGTGATAGTGCTCCCACTTAATTTCTTGTACACACAAGGTTCATCTTCGTTCTTAACGAAGTCATAAGATCTGATCGCCTCATCAAATCTTATGTTCTAACTTCGGGAAGCTTGCTTTAATCCATAAATGGACCTAAACAACTTGCACATATTATCTGGGTTATCCTTGGACACGAATCCCTCAGGCTATATCATATACACCTCCTCATCGAGGTTACCATTGAGGAATGCAGTTTTGACGTCCATCTGCTAGATCTCATAATCATAGTGTGCTGCAATAGCCAATAGAATTCGAATGGATTTTAGCATGGCTACAGGTGAGAAAGTTTCGTCATAGTCAACACCTTGCCTTTGACGATACCCCTTAGCTACTAGCCTTGCTTTATAGGTCTCTACCTTTCCATCTACTCCAATCTTCTTTTTAAAGATCCACTTACAACCAATGGGTACAATACCCTCAGGTGTATTAACTAGGTTCCAAACCTTGTTAGAGTACATGGAATCCATTTCTGAATCCATGGCTTATTATCATTTCCCGGAGTCTATGCTCATAATAGCCTCCTCGTAGGTCTGAGGATCAATATCCTCAACATCGTCTCTTCTGATATGTCCCACAGATCTCTCAGGAGAATGAGATACTTTATCGGACCTACATAAATTTGGAACTTGTGTGTTAGGTATCTGAACAGATTCTGGAATGATGCTTGAGCTAGGTTCTCCAACCTCGCTTAACTCTATCATGCTACCACTGTCTCCACTAAGAATGCGTTCCTTCTCAAGGAACATAGCTCTCTTGGCTACAAAGATCTTTCGGTCCTCAGGATGATAGAAATAATACCCACAAGTTTCTTTAGGGTATCCCACGAACTTGCACCATTCCGTCCTAGATTCCAACTTGTTATGGTTGTGTCTCTTAACGTGGGCAGGACAGCCCCAAATCTTAACAACTTTAAGATCGGGCTTCTTCCCATTCCATATCTTATATGGAGTAGACATCACTGATTTGGTTGAAATTCTGTTTAGAAGGTAAGCTACGTTTTCTAGGGCATATCCCCAGAATGAGATGGGTAGGTCGGCGAAACACATCATGGAATGCACCATGTCTAACAGTGTTCGATTCCTCCTTTCTGATACACCATTAAGCTGTGGTGTATAAGGAGGTATCCATTGGGATAATATCCCATAGTCTTTGAGGAACTGGGTGAACTCTATACTCAAGTACTCACCTTCTCGATCTGATTGAAGAGTTTTAATACTCTTTCCAGTCTGGTTCTCCACTTTATGTTTCCTCTTAGACTCACATACACTCATGATATGTGGAGTTATATCTAGCATAAAAAAACTATTACGCACTGTTCCTCTCGTGATGATCTCATCATCTAATATTATTGAACAACCATTGTTCTCAAAAACTAATTTATATCCACTAATTGTCAAATATGAAATGGAAATAATATTTTTGATAATAGAAGGAACATAATAGCATGCATCTAATGCAATAATAGTTTCACTAGGCAGATGTTAGGTGACCTTGCCAATAGCCACTACAGCAACCTTTGCTCCATTGCCCATCTTAAGGTCCATCTCGCCTCTGTTCAATCTCCTAGGTCCTGCCAGAACCTGCAATGAATTACAAATTTGATAAGCACACCCGGTATCCAATACCCATGTGTTATCATAAGATTCTGACAAATGGAGACTGATCATGAATGTACCTGAAGCTTCTGTTTCGCCCTCTCTACAATGTACTCTTTGCAGTTCCTCTTCTAGTGTCCTTTGTTCTTTGTTGGGTCTTTCTTGGCAACCTTTGCCTTACCCATTTTTCCTTGCCCTTGCCCTTCTTAAGGGTCTTCTCAGCCTTCATTTTCTTTCTGGTCTCACCAATGTATAGAACCGACTTCTCCTTTTTGATGATGCTCTCTGCTTCTCTCAACATATTGAGGAGCTCTGGGATGGTTACCTCAAGTTTATTCATATTAAAATTCATTATGAACTGAGAAAAGGAATCTGGTAAGGACTGAAGCACAAGATCCACACACAGGTTATCCTCTAGAACCATTCCTAGACCTATGAGTTTCTCGATCCACTCAATCATCTTAAGGACATGGTTCTGAATCGGTGTCCCCTCAGTCATCCTAGCACGGAAAAGACACTTTGATATCTCATATCGCTGAGTTCTTCCCTGTTCCTCAAACAGTTTGCGGAGATGTAGAAGTTTTCATGCTGTCTCTATAACTCAGTAGTCATAGAGGCCAACATATAACACTGAGCAAGAGTGGAATCATCTAAGTACTTCACATAACGAGTGATCTTATCCTCACTTACCCCTTCGTTGGGCGTAGGGATCACTGTATCAAGGACATACGCGATTTTTTCCGCCGTGAGAACGATTCTCAGATTGCGAAGCCAATCCGTATAATTTGGACCAGTGAGGCGGTTGGCATCAAATATGCCATGTAAAGGATTTGAAAATAATATTTTTCTAAAATAAAAGATGTAGCAGAAATAAATAATATGCAGACTTTGTAGAAATTAAATAATTAAGATAAGGACTTCTATCTTAATGTATTCCCACTAATTTTTCACGAGACACACAACACCCTCCGGTATGTGAATCGGAGACCCCCGGTGGATCTCTAGTGGGGATCAAGATCCAATCGGCGTCTTAACGTAACCTCGAGGGACTCGACCAATCACGTTAAGCCCGTAAAGGTAGACAACTCTTGCCAATCACAACTCCTTGTGATTCCCATCCTGTTCGGCCTCCGAACTACCATGGCCTCGAGGGACTCGACCAACCATGATGTTCGGTTAAGTCATTAACATCGTTACCAGATGAGTCTGATTAGGTGATATACTCTCAAGGGACTCGACCAAGCATACCATGTCCTCAGGTCACCTCTGACATCTCTATGTCGTAGATAAGATGGCGAGACACGATATAGGTGAGTCTCGAGGGACTCGACCAACTCAACCTACACCAGGAATCGGCTCCTAGCTATAACGATGGAAGGCCACGTGAGTCAATCTAATTACCTCACGTTTACCGACTTAATATTATTAATAGAGGAGATTTTACTTTGATCTCCTAACATAATGTGTCACACACATACATATTTAATATATATATCTACATCGCATACAAATATATATATATATATATATATATATATATATATATATATATATATATATATATATATATATATATATATATATATACATATCTAGTATGTGTATAACTAATCACACATCACATGAGCAATCACACCAGATGATCATGGACCATATCCTAATATGATCAGGCCCGAGCCAGTGGGCCCAATCACTCACATCAAGATCTATGTGTACTTCGGCGCATCTCTATGCCCTGTGATCGTCCATCTCGCTTCGTCAATCCGTCGGCATCTCAACGCATCTCCATATGTCGGATCGTCCATCTCGACCTCGTGAGTCACGCTACCACTGTGCCTCCTCATTTAATTACAACATAATTACAGGCACACAGGCCCAACAATAAACGAGAAAAATAGAGGCTCGCAGACCCCAATAATAATAATCACATGTACACACATCACATCATAGATCCATGATCATCTGTCCACATCATACATCACATGTATATGTTAATTCATAGGACTACAAGATAAAAAATAATAGTTAATTAATATATTTAATTTTCTAAAATAAGGGATATAGAGAGAATATTCTGAATTTCCATGGGTATTTCAGTAATTCGGCAAATAAGAGTATTTGTAATTCTGTCAAAAGGGACAGAATCTGAAAATTCTGAAATTTCGAAGGGAATTTTGGTAATTTTGTCAAAGGGGACAGAATTTGGAATTTTTGAAATTTCGAGGGGCAAAACCGCCTTTTTCCCTAAAACCCTAATCCCTCTGCCCTGCTACGTTTGCGGCTGTAGTGTGCCCACCGCCACCCAGCCGACGGCGGCACCATGGGCGGCATGGCCGCAGCAAGCGGGTGGGCGCCGCTGTGCGCGCCACCCATGGTGGGCGCGCCGCAAGCACCACCCACGGCAACGCGCCGCACGCGATGCTCGCAGCGACGCCCAGAGCTGGGCCGCTGCCTCGCGGGCAAGCGCAGCATCTTGCTTGCGCCGCCGTCGGCGGCCGATGGTCGCCGCTGCAAGCAGCCTTGCGGCCATTGCACGAACACAGCAAGGGCAGCAACTGTTGCTGCCCTTCCTCGCCCTTTGCGCCAACGATTTTGGCGATATAACCTGTTCTAGATCACAACACACGTAATTTAAGATCTGATCTTCGCACGAACAACCTGGCTCTGATACCACTATTGGGAAATCCGCATCGAGGGGAGCGACATCACATGCGCAGCAAAAGAACAAAAAACAAAACCCCAGATTTTTCATAGAAAGTTTTCGTCATCGTGCGAAGATTGATGCATCAAAAACAAATCCACAAAATTACACATATAAAGAAGATACCTAGGGAGATTGTATATCCCTGAATTCCTGCAGATCTGTGGGAGAGGATGAAGGAAGTCAAGTGTCCTCCTCTCTAGCGATATCCACACAGTAGGGATTGCGACGATGCTCCTCTCTCTCTCTCTCTTTTGGGAGAAGAGAACAGGAGGTGGCTACCAAAAGAAACCCTCAGCCTATAGAGCTTTGGTCCCCTCTTATTTATAGAGGCCCCCTAAAAAACCCTAATGGATCTTTTGCCCTATTGGGTATTGGATCTCTATCCAATTACCCAAGCCTCTTGGATTAGTGGGCCTCTACCCAATAATCTCTTATTAGCAATTATTGGATCTCATCTCAGGATCCAATAATTCAGGGGCTTAATGGATATCCAATAAGATAAGGGGTTCAGCGGATATCTCATATCTGAACCTCTACTCGTCGCAATACCTACCATATGTGTGTGACCCTCTAGGCCCAATATCGAGCTGGCAGTGAGTCATACTTGTCAGAACTCTTTCTGACTTAGTGAATTATTATCTCTATAATAATTCACCCAACTCATCGACCGTGGACGTACTAGGCCACTACGCCGCAGCCCCCAGATGATATAGGAGAATCCAATCCTTTGGACCTATCTATCCTCAGTTATCATGTATCTATAGTCTCTCATCCATCTAATATCCCAGAGACCTTATATCAGGCATGGTGCTGTCAGGCCCATACGGTCTCTCCTCGAGTCTTGCTCTTGTCGGATTCTCCCAGAGAACTTTTTCTCTCTCAATCCGAATAACCTTGGCCAAGGATTTATTTGAGCAAGAACACATGGGATATTCCTCTCATGATACCAAGAGCGGATGATCCTCTATCGACACTCAATAGCCCTCGTAAGGTTGATTACCACTCCCAATGACCGGTTGTACTAGATATGGAGCTTTCTAAACCTATAAGTCTGGTATCAAAGAGTGGAGTACTCATACAGGACATCCTTGGTGTCTCAAGTCTAAGGACCAGATACACTACTAGGACTACGGAAATCGTCGACGTGAGGTATCAATAACCATCCAAAGATTCCATAGGTGGATCAATCGGTGAACTCATTCTCCAATGAGCACCTGACTGCACTTAGTGTCCCCACACGAGTAGCTATGAGACCAGCTACCTCCATCATATGAACGTATACAAAGACACCGCCTATCTATCGGTTATCTCGATGTCCTTTTCGAGTAACCTATGACTAGGATAATTTAGGGTCTGTGTTTAAAGGTGAATGGTCTCATTATCGTAATCTCATCATGATCTAATTCCCATTGCATAGATCCAAGGACATCACAATATTCATCTAGATAATATGAGATAATGCCAATAATCATAAGCAAAGAGATTGACGCAGCGTGTTACAGGTGCAATCACTCATGTGATTGGCTTGTAGGGCACCTATAACTAGCAAGTAGTTCCACCGCCAAGAAGGCGTAAGCACAGAGCACGGTGGGGAAGCATCTGAGGATGCATTCCGAGGAAGAAATCAGATTCGGCGCGAAGGAACGGGAGTTCTCGGACCATGATTATGCTCTGGTGGTCTCCGTCCGCATCGCTAATGCCAAAGTGAAAAGGGTGATGGTCGATACCGGGAGCTCCACCGACATTCTGTACCTTGACGCCTTCAAGAAGCTCGGACTCACTAATGATGACCTCTCCCGCATGATGACAGCACTCACTGGTTTCACTGGGGAATCCATCTCCCCCCTCAGGACGACTTCCCTTCCAGTCACCATAGAAAGCGAGCCGAGGACGAAGACGATGATGGTCGCCTTCATGGTGGTCAACCTGCCCTCGGCGTACAATGTCATCCTCAGACGCCCGACCCTCAACAAGACAAGGGCAGTGGTTTCCACATACCACCGAGCTATGAAATTTTCGACACTGTTAGGAGTCGGGGATGTGCGGAGTGACCCCAAGGAATCCAGAAAGTGCTACCTGATGGTCGTGTCAATGCCGACAAGGGCACGACCCGACCCGACCAACCTTGACCCCCGGGATAACCAGAAAGCTTTTGCTCATCCGCATTCGACCGAGCGACTCGTCGAGGTCCCTCTAGACAATGTTCGACTAGACCGGGTCATCAAGATCGGTGCCGCACTTCCAGAGGCCGACCAGGTCCAGATGGTGGAGCTTTTGAAGGAAAATACCAACATCTTTGCTTGGACCCCAAAGGACATGCCAGGGATCGACCCCAAGGTCGCGCAACACCACCTAAACATCTGTCCCGAGGCGCGACCAGTCAAACAAAAACCACGGAGATTCGCCCAGAGCGGCAACAGGCGACCAACCGCGAAGTCGACCAGCTACTCGACGCTGGATTCATAACTGAGGTGAAATACCCACAGTAGTTATCTAATGTGGTCCTTGTTAAAAAACATAATGGAAGCTGGAGGATGTGCGTTGACTATTACGATCTCAATCGGGCATGCCCCAAGGATTGTTATCCCCTCCCGAAGATAGACTAGTTGGTCGACGCAACTGCAAGCCATGAGCTTCTTACATTCATGGATGCATTCTCAGGCTATAACCAAATCCGCATGGCTCCATAAGATCAAATGCACACCACATTTATCACTAACAGAGGGGTCTACTACTACAAAGTCATGCCCTTCGGACTAAAGAACGCTAGAGCCATCTACCAGAGGGTGGTTAATAAAGTGTTCAAGTCCCAGCTTGGGAGAAACATGGAAGTCTACGTTGATGACATGATTGTCAAGAGCAGGTCGGCGGCGACCCACCTAGCCGACCTAGCAGAGACCTTCCAGATCCTCAGATGATACAACATGCACCTCAATCTGACGAAGTGCGCCTTCGGGGTCCGGTTGGGAAAGTTCCTTAGCTTCATCATTCACCGAAGAGGGATAGATGCCAATCCGAAAAAAGTACGGGCCATAACGGAGATGCATTCTCCACGCTCGGTGAAAGAGGTACAGCGCCTCGCGAGAAAGTTGGCGATGATCGGGAGGTTCGTATCATGCTCGGGCGACAAGTGCCTCCCATTCTTCCGGGCCTTGCGCCAAGCGGGCAACTTCAAATGGCAGAATGCGAGGAGGCCTTCAGCAGCATAAAGGCCTATCTCGAACGACCCCCCCCGGCTCGCCTCACCCCGCCCGGGCGAAGTCCTCGACCTTTACCTGGCGGCCTCGGAGCATGTCGTCAGCTCGATTCTGGTGAGCGAAGACCAAGCCGCGCAGCGGGTGGTCTACTACACCAGTCACATCCTTGCCGGACCCGACGAACGCTACCCGCCAATAGAGAAGCTAGCGTTGGCATTAATCGTAACAGCCCAAAAGCTGCGACCCTACTTCCAGGCCCACACGATAAGGGTAATATCCGACCAACCACTCCGCCAGATCCTCTCCAGATTTGATGTCTCGAGTCGGATGCTCAAGTGGTCGGTAGAGCTCAGAGAGTTTGACATCCGATATGCACCCTGAACCGCCATAAAGGCCCATGTACTGGCTGATTTCATTTCCGAGCTAACCCCCGAGGATGGCTTGACTGCACAGGAATCGGGTCCACCAGCTTGGACCCTGCACGTAGATGGGTCTACCATGTCGGGAGGAGCCGGAGCGGGGATGATCCTCAAATACCTGGATGGCAAAACCTACGAGCACTCGCTTCGATTGGAATTCAAGAGCACCAACAATGAGGCCGAGTATGAGGCGCTGCTATCGGGACTACGCCTCGCTCTCGAGATGCAAGTGTGTAACTTGGAGGTCTTCACCAACTCTCAACTGGTGGCAGGCCATATCAGAGGGACCTACGAAGCCCGGGGACCGACCATGGCTCGGTATCTCATTGAAGCTCGGTGACTTTCAGCCCGTTTTGATCGCCTAGTGATCACCGGGATACCCCATGCCCAAAATGACCAAGTTGATGCACTAGCTCGGCTGGCGTTTAGCCAGCCGCCCGGAGAGCCCCCGAGGAAGATCGAGGTCCTCTCCACGCTGACCTGCCCAGCCTCGGACGTTAACACGGTGGAGCTGACCCCGAGCTGGATGGAGGAAATACTTCGCTATAAAGAAAAGGGTGAGCTCCTCGATGATCCATTAGCCACTCATCGACTCAGACGAGACCAAGCGTGGTACGTTGAGATCGAGGGCAAGTTGTACAGAAGGGCCTTCTCCCAGCCATTGCTCTGCTGCCTATCCCCGCCCGAAGCTGAGACAGCCCTAGCCGAAGTTCACGAGGGCATATGCGAGGAGTACATCGGGGGCCAAGCCCTCGCCTTCAAGGTACTCAGGCAAGGGTTCTACTGGTCGACGCTGCGGCGAGACGCCATGGCCTATGTACAGTGGATCCCCCAGTGTCAGGCGCACGCCCGGGTCTAACTCCAGCTGACGGCGCCCCTCACCCCAATCGACATGGCTTGGCCCTTCGCTCAATGGGGCATGGACCTCCTCGGCCCCTTCCCCCTGGCCTCGGGCCAACGGCGTTTCCTTATAGTCGGGGTCGACTACTTCACCAAGTAGGTCGAGGCCGAACCGCTAGCATCCATCACTACAAAGCAAGTTGAAAGCTTCATATGGAAGAACATCATCACACGTTTCGGGATCCCGAGGGCTATCATAACTGACAACGGGACCCAGTTCAACAACGCAAGGTTTAAATCCTACTGTCATTCGTATGGGATACAGCTGAAGTTCAGCTCGGTCGCCCACCCCCAGACCAATGGCCTCACCAAAGTCACAAATTGGGCGATTCTCGAAGGGTTGAAGAAAAGGGTGGGCGAGGCGTGCAGAGCGTCGGTGGAAGAGCTTCCGAGCATCCTATGGGCATCTCGAACCACTCCGAAAACGGCCTCGGGGGAATCCTCGTTCAACCTCGCATATGGAATCGAGGCCGTCCACCCACCCGAGATTACGTTCCCGACCTTGCGGATGGAAAACTTCGGCGAAGGGACTTCGGAACTCGGACTCCGGGCAGGACTGGACCTCCTCAACGAATGAAGAGCCGAGGCTCACCTTCGTGCTCTGGCATACAAGAAGGCGGTGGCCCGAATCTACAATCGGAAGGTTCGACCGCACGGAATCTGGGTCGGGGACCTGGTCCTCCGAAGAACCAAGGTAAGTGACCAAACCCGCGCCCGGGGGAAATTGTCCCCGAACTGGGAAGGCCCTTACCGAGTCAATAGCATGGTCCGAGAAGGCACTTGCCACCTCGAAACCATGGATGGAAACCCTCTGCCAAGGACTTGGCACGCGTCGAACTTGAGAAAATTCTACCCCTGACCCCGACTGAAGTATTCCGAAAAGCCTTGAGTGAAAGAAAGTTGCCTTGTATTCATGTAAGAAAAAACTTTTACATAATGCTCGGTTGGGCCTTACAAAACTTCGGCTCGGCCCAACCGAAACCAAAAAGCAAAACCCCGAGCAGAAACCTATCTTGGAGGCGCGTCTAGTGGGCTATCGTCGAAGGGGACCTCCTCGGGCATATTCATCATCCTGTCCTCATGGAGATCCACGAAGGGGTCGGCCTCTACCTCCAGATCCGGGTACCTAGAGCGGAAGCGAGCAAGCACCACCCGGTACCCAAACTCATAGGTCACCTGTCCTGACCTCTACAGTCCAAGCTCGAAACCGGGTGACTTCTTATACTCCTCTATCACCCCTTTCCCCCGCTCCTTGGCGCCGCGATGCTCCTGCTGCAATGCCTCCTCTGCGGCACGAGCGGTCGCCTTTGCGACACGAGCCGACTCTTCAGCAGCATGGGTTGCCGACCGCGAGGCCTCCACACTCCGCGCGAGCCCGAGCAGCTCGTCATCTAAACTACGAATCCGATCGCGGCTGCTCTTCAGCTCCCCCTTTAGCCGGTCGGCCACAACTTCAGTGGCAGCCGCCCGCTCCTCGGTCGCGACGACCGCTTCGGGACCCGGCCCGCCCCTCAGCTCTTCCACCTCTTGATGTAACTCAGAATTGGAGTCCATGAGGCGCCCGATCACCTGGCCCGCGTCCTGCACTCGGTCGATCAGCGCGGTCGTGTAGTGGTGACTCTGCGGAAACTCGGGAATCAGGAGAAGCCGAGCGAAATCTTTTAGAAGACCGAAATCAGAGGGGAAGATGCTTACCCAGACTGTCGCCTTCGCGGCCCGATCCATCAGTACGACGGAGGGTGAGCAATACAGTTGCTTTGCCAAGCCCAGGTGAAGCGACCCACGGGCATACTCCAGCGCCACCTAGCCGTCAGCCCATATGCGACTGTCGGCCTTTAAGGAAGGCCATCGGGTCCCGAAAGGCGCACCCGGCGTCACCTCGGGTAGATCTTCCATCTCCAGTGCCCGGAAGGGCTTGTTCTTGCTCGAGGATCGGACCTGACACAGGTCCTTCATCGACTTAGGGCACTCCCCCCACTTGGATGATGGCTCGTCCGCGGCAGAACCAACCCGGCTTTTCCCTTTGGAGCGACGAACCTCCCCGGGCGAGCCGCTGCCCAATCCACGAGCCGTCTGCACACTGGCTTCGCGAAGCATCACCCCCTCGAACGACTTGTGAACCAGCACCTTTGCCTTCTTCTTGGGGCGACCCGCCTCCGCTTCCTAAAAACCTCAACGCCCCTCAGGCTCCCGCCGAGTCGAAGGCTCGGCACCGACCTGCTTTGGGCCTCGGGAAGACCTCGTCGACACTGGAAGTCGAGGAATACTTTTCAGTGCGTGGAAGTTCACCATATCTGCAAGCAAGTAGCGAACCAGTCCGCAAGGTATAAGGCATAATGTTAGGACTCTAGCTATGAGAGTCCTAATTTAGTTTCATTGATAAGGGCATTCATGTAAATCCTATCTAGTCGACCCCTATTAAAGAGGTGAAGAGGCCGGCTAGATTAGGGTTAGGTTGCTTCTTAGGAAAAGAATCCTACTAGAAGTATGAGTCCTATTAGGAAAAGAGTCATATTAGAAGTATGAGTCCTATTAGGAAAAGAGTCCTATTAGAAGTAGAAGTCCTATTAGGGAAAAAGTCCTATTAGAATTAGGAATCCTACTACAGAAGGAGTCCTAATTAGAAGTTGGTTAGAAGTAAGAGTCTTGAGTAAGAGTCCTATTAGGAGTTGGGACTTAGAAGCCCTATAAATAGCTATGTATTCATCCTCTTTTAATCAATGAAGAGATCAATCTTTTAGTAGCCTTTGAGCAGCAACTTGGAGGAAGGAACCCCTATAGAGTTCCAAGGAGGTCGATCCCCTATAGAGATCAACCACAAGCTTAGAATCCGCGGAAGGTTCTAACACTTGGTATCAAAGCAGCGTTCTTGGCGTCTCGTTGCCCTTCCACAATCATCCACTAGCCCTCCACAACCGCGTAAAGCAATTCCCACAATTGCTTAGAAGATCATCGCTAAATTCCGTCGTCATCTCCACCACCGTAGATCATCCTTTGATCTTCCCGTGAATTACAATAGGTTCTAGTTATCTACCTTACTGCTGCTACAATTTAGTTATCCTTATTCAAAAAATCCAAAAAATTCGTTCCTATATTGCTGCATAAACTTTTCGTCGTAAAGTTGGACAACCATCGAGTCCAACCAAACTGCAGCAAGGAGAGAATTTAGAAAGGACCCCAGAGAAGGAGGGACAACCCTCGGACATGCTTCAGCCACGCATGAGGGTGGACTTCCCACGATGGGAAGAAGGAGACCCAGCGGGGTGGATTTCGCTCGTAGAACGTTACTTTCGCTACTATCGAACGTTGGATAATGCTATAGTGGAGATTGCTGTCATCCACCTTGAAGGAGATGCTATTCAATGGTACAATTGGCTAGAATATAATCATGGGGCTCCAACATAGAATTAATTTAAGAATGCACTGTTGAACCGTTTCGGACCTACAGAGTATGAAAATATCGACGGACAACTCGCAAAGATTCGACAAACCTCTACGATTCAAGAGTACCAAACCAGGTTTGAGAAGCTATCCTACCTTTCTCGTGATTGGACTGACAGTTAATTGTTAGAAACATTTATCGAAGGACTCAAGCCAGAGATAAAAGGGGAAGTTAAGATGCGATAGCCCCGTACCGTGATGGCTGCGATTTCTTTTGCCCGAATACAAGAAGAACGACTCAACCAAGATACTCAGAGGATGAGAACCACTCCTAGAACCTCAACATATAAATCCCCTTCTGCTCCCAGCCTTCCTTCGTTGTCCAAAAAATTGACAAGAGAAGAACTACGTGACCGATCAGCAAAGGGTCTTTGTTGGCATTGCGACGAGCCGTGGAACCGCGATCATCGCTGCAAAAGGGGCCGCCTCCTATTGATTGAACCTCTTGAAGACATGGAGGAGGAGGTCCAGGAGCATGAGGAAGAGGTCACGGATGAAGAACAGCAGCCAATTGATATTATGATGCATGCCCTTGCCGGTTACGCGAACCCGCAAACAATGAAAGTGGGAGGATTTCTGAAGCAACAACCGATCACCGTTCTTATTGACACCGGGAGCACTAATAATTTTATGAACAAAAAGGTTGCTGTTCGGATGGCTTTACCTATTGAGAATTGCAGTAGGTTCGATGTTAAAGTCACAGATGGACGAATTTTGAAGTGTGATTGTAAGTGCCCATGGGTGAAACTATTACTGCAGGACCAAGAGATAATTGTAGATTTTTTCCTCCTCTCTCTCGATGATTATGAGGCTGTGCTTGGCATCGAATGGTTGACAACATTAGGTGATGTTTTCTGAAATTTTTTAAAATTAATTATGAAATTTTACAGCAAGGGGAAACATGTGATACTGTACGGGAAATGTGGGGGCGACGTAACGATAATTTGCACAAAACGAATGGAGAAAGTTTTGCACAAAGCATGCAGCGACTTTTTGGTACAACTTGAGCAGTAATCTAAGGGAGAGCCAACAAAATTTGAAGATCCAAACCTACTTCCCTTGCTTGCTGAATTTTCAGATATATTTGACGAACCACACAGCCTACCTCCTAACCACCGGCACGATCATCGTATATCGATTCTTCCAGGGAAACCTCCAGCAAATACTCGACCATATCAGTATCCACATCTCCAAAAAGATGAAATAGAAAGGATTGTAAATGAAATGCTTGAAACAGGAGTTATTCGGCCAAGTTGCAGCCCCTACTCTTCACCAGTGCTCCTCATACGAAAGAAAGACGGAACATGACGAATGTGCATTGATTATCAAGCTCTCAACGACATAACCGTCAAGGACAAGTATTCTATTCCAGTAGTAGATGAATTGCTTGATTATTAAAGGGAGCACGAGTCTTCACAAAGTTGGACCTTCGATCCGGGTATCATCAAATACAAGTGTGCGAAGAAGACATACCGAAAATTGCCTTTCGAACGCACAACGGTCACTATGAATTTCTGGTAATGCCCTTTGGTCTCACCAATGCTCTCTCCACCTTCCAGAGCCTTATGAATGATATTTTCCAGAGTTAACTTCAAAAGTTTGTGCTAGTTTTCTTTAACGATATCCTTATTTACAGCCCTTCTCTTGAAAGTCATATTCAGCACTTACGACTTGTTTTGACAATTTTGCGAGAACATGTTCTTTTTGTCAAAAAAAATGAAGTATAGCTTTCTTTAATAAAAGGTGAAATATCTTGGGCATATCATATCAGAGGAAGGGGTGGCAGTGGACCCCTCCAAAATTGAAGCAATGCAGAACTGGCCAACCCTGAGGAACATAAAATCACTGCGCGGCTTTCTCGGTTTAACAGGTTACTACCGTAAGTTCATGAAAGACTATGGAAAGATCAGTGCACTCCTTACTTCCTTGCTGAAAAAAGATGCTTTCCAGTGGTCGAACAAAGCCACCACCGCCTTCGACGAACTTAAAGTCGCAATGATAACAACACAAGTACTAGCATTACCCGACTTCGACAAGACTTTTATTATTGAAGCTGATGCCTCCGGAGCAGGAATTGGTGCTGTACTAATGCAAAATGGCCGACCCCTCGCTTATACTAGTAAGGCGTTATCTCCTTCCCATCTCAAGATGACTATTTACAACAAGAAGATGCTCGTGATTGTGCATGCGGTGTCCAAATGGAGACCGTACTTAATTGGGCAACGCTTTCACATCAAGACCGACCATAAAAGCCTAAAATATTTCTTGGAGCAAAAGATATCTTCCCCTGAGCAGCAAAAATGGGTAACAAAGCTTCTTGGATATGATTATGAAATAACTTACAAAAAGGGGAAAGATAATGTTGTTGCAGATGCGCTTTTACGGCTACTCGAGCAAGCTGAATTTTTGGCTGTTTCGCTTTCGACCAGCGACTTCCTTGAGGATATTAGGAGGGAATGGCAAGATAATCTAGAAACGAGTAAAATCATAAAAAAAATTAAAGGAAGCACCAAGCTCTATGGCTCATTGCAGTTGGGACTTAAAGGACTTGCGATATAAAGGACGCATTGTGCTTGTGCCATATTCTACTTGCATAAAAACCATCCTTCAAGAGATGCATTCCACACCTACGACTGGACACTCCGGGTTCCTTAGAACCTATAAAAGAATTAAACAAAATTTTTATTGGATAGGGATGAAAAATATTATTACTGAATTTATAGCACAATGTGATATATGTCAACAACACAAAGGCAAAAGAGAATTTTCAGTAGGAGATTGGGTCTTCCTATGGCTCCAGCCATACAAGCAAACATCAATCCAAACCAGAGCATCTATGAAGCTTTCACCTCGGTTCTATGGACCTTACCAGATTTTGGAGCGCATCGGAGCAGTAGCATACAGATTGGACTTACCCGTCAGCTCCCGAATCCATCTAGTCTTCCATGTATCGTGTTTGAAGCTACAGTTGGGACAATACGAGACAGCCCAAAGCCATCTACCAAATATAACTACCCAAGGAGAGCTCCAGACCCAACTAAGTGCCATTATTGATCGACGGATCGTGACTCGACGACGCACTGCCATCGAAGTGTTAATACAGTGGGCAAACCTACCAGCAGAAGATGCCACTTGGGAGAACTACGACGACTTGAAGATCAAATTCCCAGAATTCATGGAACGTCAGCCTCGAGGACAAGGTTGATTTGAAGAGGGCGGGTCTGTTAGGACTCTAGCTATGAGAGTCCTAATTTAGTTTCATTGATAAGGGCATTCATGTAAATCCTATCTAGTCGACCCCTATTAAAGAGGTGAAGAGGCCGGCTAGGTTAGGGTTAGGTTGCTTCTTAGGAAAAGAGTCCTATTAGAAGTAGGAGTTCTATTAGGAAAAGAGTCCTATTAGAAGTAGAAGTCCTATTAGGAAAAGAGTCCTATTAGAAGTAGGAGTCCTATTAGGAAAAGAGTTCTATTAGAAGTAGAAGTCCTATTAGGGAAAAAGTCCTATTAGAATTAGGAATCCTACTAGAGAAGGAGTCCTAATTAGAAGTTGGTTAGAAGTAGGAGTCTTGAGTAAGAGTCCTATTAGGAGTTGGGGCTTAGAAGCCCTATAAATAGCCATGTATTCATCCTCTTTTAATCAATAAAGAGATCAATCTTTTAGTAGCTTTTGAGTAGCAACTTGGAGGAAGAAACCCCTATAGAGTTCCAAGGAGGCCGATCCCCTATAGAGATCAACCTCAAGCTTAGAATCCACAGAAGGTTCTAACAAATAACTAAGTCTAAATGACAAATCCGACTGTTAGGGGAAACAACTTTTACCGCGGATTCGGGCGCACGGCGCAAATCCAAAAACCGGGTCGCTCCTTGCGCGTTCGGGCCCGCTGATGGCTCGCCGCCGCTTCGGCCGAGCTCTCCGAAAGGCGGCTGCAAGACTCTCGCCGCCGGGACGAGACTCAGCAAGGCGGGTTTGATGTTCCGCCCACCCTCCGACGCCAGCCGTGCGCTTACCGCTACCGGAGTTCCTCAGAGGAATTGCGGGTGTCCGAGTCTACTCACCTCTGAGTGTTCAAACCAGTGAAAGGGTTCAGAGCAAGGATGAGAGAGATCCAGCCTGATCGCAGATCCCCATCCCGCCCTACCGCTCGGGTTAAATAGGTTGGACGAGGGCGTGCTTCCGACCGCCCCGCAAGTGGCGACGGGTCCGACTCACGCAGTCGCGCCGTGCGGGTCACCGGGCGGTAGTTGGGGCGATGCCGAGAGAAGCGACGCCGGGCCGTCACATCGCGGGCGTTGGAGCGCAGGAGGGGCGATGACGCTACCGGCTTGTACGGCACCGTGTGTCTCGCCATACTTAATATCCTTATCACTACCCTCAAAAGCCACTCGCGGGCAATTTGGGTGGTGCTCGAAGAACCTCGATTGCCGATCGAGATCTCGCGTAAGTTCTACCGTGTTGTGTCATGATTGACCAAAGTCTCAGGTACGGTCGAGGCGCCGCCAAGACCCGTAGTTATAGTCGCCAACCGCTGCTCGATATAGTGCCGAGCCACCGCCAAGGCCTAAGATGCCGGCGATCGAGCCGCCGCCAAGATCATGTACCAACTACCGTCGATAAAGGGGTCGAGAACCTCAAGACCCGTAAAGCCGCTGTCACCAACCGCCGCTCGATATAGTGCCGAGCCACCGCCAAGGCCTAAGATGCCGGCGATCGAGCCGCCGCCAAGATCATGTACCAACTACCGCTCGATAAAGGGGGTCGAGGAACCTCAAGACCCGTAAAGCCGCTGTCACCAACCGCTGCTCGATATAGTGCCGAGCCACCGCCAAGGCCTAAGATGCCGGCGATCGAGCCGCCGCCAAGATCATGTACCAACTACCGCTCGATAATGGGGCCGAGGAGACGCCCGAGTTCCGCTTGCTGCCGACGCCCGTAATCGAGGTTGAGACTCGCGATCGAACATTGCTGGCGTGAGCACCCGCCGAGGGCCGGGGCGCGATGTCCAAGTCCGTCGTTCGCACACCCGCCGTTGGGTAGTAGGGGGGAGGTCACATACACGCACTTGCAAAAATCGTGATAGCCGAACCGCCGCTCGGGTGTGTGTGTGGCCGAGCGCGCCAAGGCCTCGAAGTCGAGAGTAGCCGAACCGCTGCTCGAGTGTGTGTGGTCCGAGCCGCCGTACCCTATGGACTGTAATAGCCGAATCGCTGCTCGGGATAAGGGGGTCGAGGAGACGCCCGATTCTCCTGCCAAGCCGACGTCCGAAGACAGGGTTGAGACACGCCGTCCTTCCCGCTTGCCGTAATTCGGCCATTTTGGTACAAGGGGTCGAGGTCACGCACACGACCGAGGAGCATAGTAGCCGAACCGCTGCTCGATAAGGGGGTCGAGGAGACGCCCGATTCTCCTGCTGCCGACGTCCGGAAGTCAGGGGTTGAGACACGTCAGGTCCTTCCTGCTTGCCGACCCGTCATTTTGGTACAAGGGGTCGAGGTCACGCACACGACCTGAGGAGCCTAGTAGCCGAACCGTCGTTCGGGATAAGGGGGGTCGAGGAGACGCCCGATTCTCCTTGCCAAGCCGACGTCCAAGTCGTGGGTTGAGACACGCCAGTCCTTCCTGCCACCCGCCATTTTGGTACAAGGGGTCGAGGTCACGCACACCACCCGAGGAACTATAATGGCCAACCTCCGCTCGGTGCGTGGCCGAGCCGCCGCTCAAGGCCTGTACCAAAGTGGTCGAGCAACCGCCAAGACCTAGAAGACTGCAATAGCCGAACCGCTGCCGATGGGGGCCGGGCTCGCCTGTGCCCAAGATGCTGCTGGTCGAGCCGCCGCCAAGACCTAGAAAATTGCATAGCCAACCTCCGCTCGGGATGGGGGCCGAGGCCCGCATCAAGGCCTAGAATACCGTGGGTCGAGCAACCGCCAAGACCTAGAAAACTAATAGCCGAACCTCCGCTCGATGGGGGCCGAGGCCCGCCAAGGCCTAGAATACCGCTGGTCGAGCAACCGCCAAGACCTAGAAAACCGAACCGCCGCCGCTTCAAAACGGCTCGCGATAGTGCGTTGCCGGAATCGGCGATACCGCGCGCGGGATAAGTTTTTTACCCGGGGTGTACACGCCGCCTCTTCATCAATATGATGCCGCGCTCGACGCCCGATGTGATGCTATTGGGCGATGTGGCCGCCGCTCGCCTCGGAGGCGAAAGGTCGAGGTTCCTTTTTCTATAAATAGGAGCCCCGCTGCCTCTACCACTTTATCGGAGTTTTCATCTCTTGTCCCGCCGCTGCCTTCCTTCAAGTATTCTCCATAGGCTCCGGTGCCTTTAGCTTCTTCCACCGCTTTCTTCCTTTATAGGTTAGTGTGCGATGGGTCTTCCTTCCACTTCCTCTTCTTCTCGCTTCTTCCTCCTCCTCCCCATCGCCATAACCCGTGTCGCCGCCTCCTTCGCCTCCTCCTTCCACCCTTCCTCGATGCTAAGCGCGCGTGAGTTAGAGGCCTTGATGTGGCCGCACGACCAAGACTCTATCTTGGACGAGCGCATGGTGGGATTCTCCGCGCGCTACGGCATCCCGAGGAGTTCAACCTCCGCCGCTGGCGGGACAGGGCTTTTGACCCGTTCCTCAAGGGCTTTGCCCCGTCCGCCGATGCCCTAGAGGCCGGCCGCGCCTTTCCCCGCACTCCAATCATCGATCCTGCATCTCCTCGTGGCGATTTCGCCTTCCCAGATAACCCCAACTCCCGGCGGTATTTGGTGGCTTTTCTGGGAATGCCACTACGCCAACATCGCCCCGACCCGCAACCTTTTTCTCTCCCCGCCTCTTCAAGGGCCTGGGTTACTCGCCGCACGCACTGTGGTTCCGGTTAGCGCGCCCCACCAATAACAAAGGGTGGAAGAGGCGCTTTTTGTCCAAAGGCCGACGGATGGGTTTCGGGTTCGTGGTCGCTGGCGACCATCGATAACACCGCCCCGGCCGAGTGCCGAGGAGCGCGCTCACCTCGAGCACCGAGGGTAATCCTCCTTCCTCGCAAGCCATCCGCAATATGCTCCGAGCAGTTGGTCGTGGAGGCCGGACTAAGTCCGCGCCTCGGTAGGTCGCCGTTGTCTCGCCTCCTTTAGATTGCTGCCATACTCTATCTTCTCGACATATCCGCGCTTTTGCGTGGATGGTGAACTCGCGATCCTTCCACGACTCGTGCTCCGAGGGGACCATCTCCGCGCTCCGGCGGTCTGCCGCGGGGTGGCTCTCGCGCACCGCCGGCGAGGGGCGCCCCAAGAAGAGGGCGAAGGCCAAGGAGGTGGTGGACTCGAGACGCCTGGGCCGCCGCCGGGCGATCGAACAACCGGCGCCACCACTCCCGCCGAGAGGCCGGTCCCACCAGGGGGCGACGGAAGGGCCAGCGCCCTCCATCCATGCAGGACTGTGCCGGGTCACGCTGGGAAGGATCAGCCATTCCTTTCCCGAATGATGGGGAGGTCCTTCGGCACGCGAGCGACCCTCTCGTGGCCCGGTGGCATGGTCCGCCCGGGGACAAGGTGTGGGTCGGGAGAGCCTCGCCCGCCACCTCCGGGCGCCCATCCCGACATGGCTCGACCTATACACGCCTCTAAGCGCCGCCAAGTCCGCCAAGTCGGGCGTGGGTAAGCACCATTTTGCTTGAATCCTCTTGGCCGAGCTCGCTCATCACTTTCAGCCTTTTTTCTTGTGCAGAATCTCCACTACACCATCGCCTCTCGACCGGTGCACGACCCGGGTCGCTTGGGGCGCGGCCGAGGTGAGCGCAACTTGGAGTTGCTCCGCCACCGAGGAAGCCCGAGCGGGTCGACCCGAGGCGTTGCCGCCGCCGAGCGGGCGCGGACATGGGCGCGAGGTTGCGCCTCGACCGCGAAGCTCGAGGCCGCCGCGATGCAGGCCGGGCTGCGTGGCTCCGACGGCGGCCGAGAACCGCCCGGATGGAGGAGGCTCGGTTGGTCGCCGCTGCCGACTCGAGGGAGGCCGAGCCGCAGCCGCCAGGAAGCCTCTGCCGCGGTGGAAGGGAGTCGCCAGAGAAGGACCGGAGGCGCCGACGATACAAGAAGTCGGAGGGCTTCCTCTCGCCGACCTGACGGGCCGTGTGTCCTACGAGTATGGGTACAAAGTTGCCCTCGCCCGCCCGAGCGTGTCCTCCGTGCTCGATGGTCGAGGAGGATCCTTCGCCTCATGCCCCGAGGATCGTGGGGTCGACATGCCCGGCGAGGTTCCTTCGACGACACCTTCCCGGCCGCGCCCAAGACTTCTTTTTCTTCTTTTTGGAGGGCTTTCCTTGCTTTTTGTAATGCTACTTCCCACTTAGGGGCACATTTTGTAATCCAAAACTCTTTGGTAATACAAATATGTTTTCTTCATACATCCTCCGACTTCCTTCCAATGTCCCGAGTTTGACATCGATTTACTCCGCTTTGTCCTTAAACAAAATATTTCGAGGTTGTGGACGCCCAAGTCCTCGAATCGCTGCCTACCATAGTCGCGAGCCTAACGCTCTGGCCTGACTACTTGGATTACTCTGTGAGGGGCCTTCCCACTTAGGTGCAAGCTTGCCCCTTGAGTGAGCGGGTCGCCATTTCGCCTTGCGTGAGGACTAAGTCGCCCATCCCGAGGGGTCGAGGGCGCACCCTCTTGTTGTAACTCCCGGCTACACTTCGTTGTACGCCAAAGATTTTTACGCGCGCTGCTGGCCCCGCTCTTCTAGCGGTCTAGGCCAGCCCGAACTCCCCGTCCGAGGTGGATTCTCAGTTCTCCACCCGAATGTTGGGATGACTAACTCGGCAGGTAGGACGCTTCCACGCCGAATGCAAGGTCGTAGGGGACTCGCCTGCCGCCTTCGGGTAGTCCGCAGAGACCATAGGATGTTCGGGAGCTCGCCGACCCAGCTCGATCGGGCTTCCAAAGTTCTTTCCTAAGTCCATCCGAGATAGATCGGCTGGTTACCTCGCAAGCCCGCTGGTCCGGGGTGGGCCACCGAGCTAAACCTCACCGATGTGATAGGTCGCACGTAACTCCGAGAACCGAGTGCGTCGCGGACCGGGTCCCGCTATCGCTGATGATAACGCTGGGCATCGAATCGGGTCACGATGTTCTTCCATACGAACTGCTCGACCCGCTCGCCGTAATGGCTGCTGTGGGCTCGCCTCCACCCACTTGGTGAAGTAATCTATCCCCACAATAATATGTCTCCGCTGGCCGACGGGGAACGGGCCCAAGAGGTCCATTCCCATTGAGCGAAGGGCCAGCGCAATCCATGGAGGCGAGCGGACCGCTGAGCCGCGGGCTCGGGCCCGGCGCCGCAGTATCGCACCGCCGCACGAAAGCCTTGGCGCCTTTGCGCCAGAGGCCGCACAGCCCCGCGCAGATTTTGAAGGCCAAAGTTCGCCGCCATGTGCTCCCACAAATCCCGCCGTGACCTCGGCGAGAATCGGCCCGCCTCTTCGGATCTAAGCATCGAGTAGGGGTGGGAAAAAGACCTTTGTAGAGTCTGCCGATTTCACAGCACCACGCTCGAGTTCGGCGGAGCCGCGTGCCTTGCCCTCATCACCGGCAGATCCCATCGCTTGTACTTCAAGATTTCCCGATCCACGCAGGGGTGGTCGACCGGATCCCCGATCTCCATGATGGCCACCGACCGGTGTCGCCTCCGACTCGGATGTCCTCCGATCGGCCCCGAGGCCGGGCCATGAGCCGGTCCGCCCGCTGCTCGGGACCCGCACCTGAGTGAAGCGGAAAGTTAGAGGTTTGGGCTTTTACCTCGGTCGTATCCGGACATGGTCGAGTCCCGCGCTCGACATTTCCACCAACTTGCTCGGCGAAGTTGGGAATCCGTGAGAATGTGGATTGCTCCTAGTTGCATCTCGCCGCCAAACGGAGGTCGCCAACAATACCGTATTCGCCTCGTTGTTTGTGGCCGAAGCCGGCGGAGGGAACGCCAAAGCGTGTCCGCCGGGTCCTCCAAAATGAGTCCGGCCACGGCCCTCGAGCCGGAAGACCCATCCACGCAAAGATCCGCCTGGATTGCTCAACGCCGCTCGCGTGGTGTTGGGAGACCTCGGGTCGATTCCCGGAGGTCGCAGCCCGTGCAAAGACATCGGCGCTTTCGAGGAGGTCGATGAGCCGCGCCGCCTTTGATCACCTGTGTCCGGCCAATCCCGAATCCGATCGGACGGTCATCTTGCGCCGAATATTAACCGCCGGGTTTGTTGGCTCGATGCTTGTCGCGCGCCGCGCTGGTCTTCGAGGGGCGGTTCCGCCTTTTCCTCTTACCCGTGAGGTCGCCGCCAAGTAACACCGCCGACTTCGAGGATCTCCCGCACCTTCCCGACTCCGCTGGTGGGGAACTCGTCCGGTGGTATGTGGATAGAACGGCCCTAGCGGCCGGGAGGGTGGGTCGGCCAGGATGGCGCACGCAGCGGGGAGGTCGACTCACCGTAAAAGTTACCAGCAGTTTTGGCCTTCGGGAGTCGCCGAGGGTCAATGGTAGGGTTATCGCACTCGCGGCGAGATCGAGTCGCCATGAAGCCGGTGAGCGCCGAGTGCAAAGGCTTTAGGGCTTCCTTCGCAGCCCCAACTCGTAAAGGCCTCGGCAGAGGATGTCACGAGCTGCTGTCGACCATAATCCTTCTGACCGCGGCGTTGGCAATTCGGCCGATACCACCAGCGATCGCCATGCTCGTTCTCTTTATCCCCGAGGGGAATGTGATCTCCGCCGGAGGAGGGTGATATTCCCGGTCGCGACGGCTCGCATAAGCCCTTCGCCCGAGGCGCTATGTCCTCCAGCGGTCCCCGGTGATTACGCCGATATGTTGCTCGACCGCCTTCGGGCGTAGGGGATGGTGCCGCGATGATGCCGGAGGTATTGATCGAGGTGACCTCTTCGATCAGCCTTCAATTTGTCCGCTCACCGTAGCATTGCCCGTCATGTCCGCTTTGCCGGCGAAAGCGCAAGACGGTGCCGCCGCCACCGCCGCCGCCCTTCATCCGTGGTGGCGGCTTGAGCATTCCCGCCTGATCCGGAGGAATATTTGTGTCCGAGACGCCTTCAAGGGGGAGGTGGCGGCTCGCCGCAGATGGGTCGGGCGCCCATGCGCGCCCCTTGGTGCGGGACTCGCCGGGTGCCGGCCCGACGGATGGAGTAGGATGCCCCTGGCCGTTTCTTCCTTCCTTCCCGACATCCGTGACTCGCCGCCACGCATCGACTTGCTCGGCCAAACATTTCGCGATGGACGGGGGTCGCTCCACCAAGGACCAAGAGAACCTCGACGGCCGCAGCCCCATCATGAATGCTCGCACCAATAGCGACGGTGAGCATCCGATAACTCCTGCACTTCGCGGGTGAACCTTCGCACGGCGGGAGAGGGTTCGCCCTCCTTCTCGCTTCAAACCCGTGAGGAGCGCGACAGAGGGCTTTGGTCGCAAACGCCAAAAAGCGTAGCTCAAGTCCTTGGCGAGCTGCTCAAAGGATGTCACCGACCCGCTTTTAAGGTACCGTACCATGCACGCGCGGATCCTTTCAACGCGGTGGGGAACGCCGCACATCAAGGCGCCCGGTTCCATATAGGGCCATTTGAGCCCGGAAGGCGCGACGTGATCGGCCGATCACCGACTCATCATAAAGGTCGATGGAGGAGACGGAAGTTCAGGGGCACCGGGTATTCTGCATGCCTGGCGAACGGGACTCAAAGGGGACACTTCCTCTCGCTCTTCTTGACTTACGGACGCCCTTGCACTCCTCCAAACGGCGGCGATGGACCGGATTCGAGCCCAAATAGGTCCGCTGAAGTTCAAGACACCGCCGAGTTCAAAGCGGACGCCCAAGTTTTCAAGAGCCCGGTTCCGCTGGACCCGGCGGGAGGCCGAGAAGATGAGCCGGCAGACGCTCGTGATGCCGGGGAGAGGTTCCGCGCTTGAGGGTCGGCTCGCCGCCCCGAGCAAAGTAGGAGGACACCGACAAGATTGCCAGGTCCGACTGCTGGGAGAGGTCTCGAAAAGCCTCCACCGTGACTGGGGAAGGTGGAACCCGACTAGGCGGGTAGAGCCCGGCCGCTAAATATGTTCCAATAGCGATCTATAGTTGCCGCGTATCGCCCTCTCCGGGTTCGAGGTCCGCGACCTCCGCCGAGGTGCCACCGAAACGACCTTTCGCCCATGTGTCGCTTAGGGCGGAGCAGTAGTTCTTCACGCAGAGGCCCTCCTTCTAGCTAACTGCTAGGGGAAACAACTTTTACCGTGACTCGGGCGCCGCAGCGTGAAATCCGAAACCGAAGTGCGTCGCCTGCGTGCGTTCGGCCCGCCGATGGTCGCCGCCTCGCGCCGTCGAAGCCTCCAAAAGGCGGCTGCGCTTCCTCGGCCGTCGACGAGACCTGTAGCAAGGCGGTCGGATGCTCCGCCCACCTCCGACGCCTGAGCCGGCCGTCGTCACCGGAGTTCCTCGAGAGGGAATTGCGGGGTGTCCGAGTCTACTCACCTCTGAGTGTTCAAACCGGGAAAGGGTTCGAGAGCAAGGATGAGAGATCCCGAGTCGGATCGCAGATCCCCATCCCGCCCCACCTGCTCGGGTTAAATAGGTTGGACGCGAGGGCGTGCTTCCGATCGCGCAAAGTGGCGACGGTCCACCACGCAGGTCGCGCCGTGGTCACCGGGCGGTAGTTGGGGCGATGCGCCGAGGAGAAGCGACGCCGGTCGCCACATCGCGGGCGTTGGAGCGCAGGAGGGCGATGACGCGGCCGCTTGTACGGTGTAAGACCGTGTGTCTCGGCCATACTTAATATCCTTATCACCGACCATACCCCTACGAGCCGAGCTGAGCCCCGCATCGACTAGCCATCCTTTGGTCATCCCTCTGATGGCCCGAGACGAAGACAGGACACTGCTCAGGCGCCCTATCCGCTCGGTCTCTTCATCAGAGAGGAAGAGGGGAACATTGTTGATCGCTCGGGAAGTCCATGCCAAGCAGAATCCCCACTCCCTGCAGAGACTCACAAAGAAGTAGCGCCCCTTCCAACCCTTGTTATTAGAGGGAGTGTCGCTGATCCTGAAACCACCCCGGGCGGTCAGGTAATACCCACCCGGACCCTTGCAAAGTTGGAAGCATGCTAAGAATAACGTCCGAGTTGGCTCGATTCCCGCCCCCCGACACTCTCCCAGGAAAACCACCAAGTAGTACCATGAGTTGGGCGCCATCTGCGACGGTGAGATCCCCCACCCTTGGGGACACTCCACGATTACCGGGTGTAGCGGGAACCTTAGCCCTGCCTCGAGGGCATCCAGCATGAGCCCGAACCCGTCTGGAAAGGGGTCATAAAGACGTTGCCCGGGAGACGGAGCATGCAACCCGTATTCCCTCGGGATGCTATATCGGTCCCGGACGAGACCTAACAGTTCATCGGTCATGACCGAATCAACATCATGCCAGGCCCACGTGACTTGAAGGGCCGCAAGCGCTTTCGAATCCATCCGCGGTGACCCACCCAACGATGAACTTAGAACCTCTATCCTAGACCCTCCTAAAGATGACCCAACGTCCTCGAGGTTCGACCGACTCGAAGAAGAAGAAGAAGAAGACATCCTGACCTTGGAAATGATCAAAGAAAGAAGGAACGAGGGAGCAACCAAGAAGATCACGATGACAACACCTCACAAACAGGAAATTTATAAGGAAGCAGTGGCCGAACAAGATGACGTTTGCACTCCCCGAGGTAGGGAATAATGACGGCATTTACCGAAGGCTGCCTAGATCAACACGCCCGCCCACTCCAAGCACCTGCCTAGCGCGCCAGCCGCAATCATCACCTGGCATGCACGCTCCCCAATTTCCCACCAACAGGATGGCACGTGAGCCCCCCACGGAGGCACGTGACGTCACCCCCGGTAGCGCATATGCTGCTAGAAAATGCTTACAAGTGTCAAGTACCGACGCATCCTCCCACTTGTCCGTTCGTGCCTGAGTTCACCAGCTCGGGCACTAGTCCATTCGTGCTTGAGTTCACCAGCTCGGGCACCAGTCCATCTACGCCCGAGTTCACCAGCTCGGGCACCAGCACACTCGTGCCCGAGTTCACCAGCCTGGGCACCAGTCCATTTGTGCCCGAGTTCACCAGCTTGAGCACTAGTCCATTCGTGCTCGAGTTCACCAACTCGGGCACCAGTCCATCTACGCCCGAGTTCACTAGCTTGGGCACCAATCCATCTGCACCCGAGTTCACCAGCTCGGGAACCAGTCCATTTGTGCCTGAGTTCACCAGCCCGGGCACCAGTCCATTCGTGCCCGAGTTCACCAGCTCGGGCACTAGTCCATTTGTGCCCAAGTTCACCAGCCTGGGCACCAGTCCATTCGTACTCAAGTTCACTAGCTCGGGCACCAGTCCATCTGCGCCCGAGTTCACCAGCTCGGGCACCAGCACATTCGTGCCCGAGTTCACCAGCTCGAGCACCAATCCATCTGCGCCCGAGCTCACCAGCTCGGGCACCAGTCCATCTGCGCCCAAGTTCACCAGCTCGGGCACCAGTCCATTTGTGCCCGAGTTCACCAACCCGGGCACCAGTCCATTCATGCCCGAGTTCACCAGCTCGGGCACTAGTCCATTTGTGCCCAAGTTCACCAACCCATGTACCAGTCCATTCGTACACGAGTTCACCAACTCGGGCACCAGTCCATCTGCGCCCGAGTTCACCAGCTCGAGCACCAGCACATTTGTGCCCGAGTTCACCATCTCGGGCACCAGTCCATCCGCGCCCGAGTTCACCAGCTCGGGCACCATTCCCTCCGTGCCCATCGTCTCGGGCACCAGTTCGTCTGCACCCGAGCTCGCTAGCTCAGACATCAGGTCACTCCAATTTTCCACCTCAAGCGCTTCGGCCCAACCATCCAAGCAACCCTCCGATGCATCATTCCTTCCCGTTCACCACCAGTGCAAGGGCAACTACGCAGCGACACGGTCAGGCGACATGGTCAGTAGCGAAGCGACCCCCCAACCCTAGCAGGGCAGGCGACACGGTCGAAGAAACAAGTCAGACATGCCCCGAGCCCCTCCTCGAGGACCCCGGGACATGCCTTGTTTGGGAGGGAGGAGTGATAGGGGAAATCCCAGAAATCCTAGATCATCTACGATAACAGACACATCAGGCGTCCCACATGTACCGCCACGTTGTACCCTCCGTCTAGGGTCGGATGACACGACACCCACAGAATAACCGTTCCCGAGATCCCGGGATAGCGATGAATGGAGCAGGCCACCCCCGAGACCCCGGAGCGACGCCGCTTAGCCCCAAGATCCCGGAGCGACGACTTGCAGCGCCGACCTACTCAGTGCCACCTGATACGACCTCGCCGGCATCTGAGCCAAGGTACGCCTCGAGACGCGCCTATATAACCCCCGTCCGGCTTCAGGGCAGGGGGAGGACAGTCCACTGACTTAAGCATCGGAGGGGCCGTATCGGGAGAATCCCGACTCAGGCCTATTTGCAAGAGCTAAGCCCGAGGCGCTTCGAGGACCGCCCCAGTGGAAAGCGACGACCGGACACCCTTGGACATCAAAGACTGAACAAGGCCAGCCAACACGTCACTCGGTGGCCGCATCTATTCCGTAACACCATCGTTACAAGATGAGTCTGATTCGGTGATATACTCTCGAGGGACTCGACCAAGCATATCATGTCCTCAGGTCATCGGTGACATCTCTATGTCATAGATAAGATAGCGAGACGCGATATAGGTGAGTCTTGAGGGACTCAACCAAATCAACCTACACTGGGAATCGGTTCCTAGTTATAACGATGGAAAACTACGTGGGTCAATCTAATTGCCTCATGTTTACCGACTTAATATTATTAATGGAGAGGATTTTTGATTTGGTCTCCTAACATAATGTGTCACACACATATGTATTTAATATATATATATATATATATCTATATCATATGCAAATATATATATATATATACATATCTAGTATGTGTATATCCAATGACATATCACATGAGCAATCACACCAGATGATCATGAACCACATCCTAATGTGATCAAGCCCAAGCCAGTGGGCTCAATCACTCACATCAAGATCTATGTGTGCTTCGGCGCATCTCTATGCCTTGTGATCGTCCATCTCGCTTCGTCGGATCCATCAGTATCTCAACACATCTCCATACGTCGAATCGTCCGTCTCGGCCTCGTGAGTCACGTTACCACTATGCCTCCTCATGTAATTACAACATAATTACAGGCACGCAGGCCGAACAATAAATGAGAAAAGAATAGAGGCTCGCAGGCCCCAATAATAATAATAATCACATGTACACACATCCAATCACAGGTCCATGATCATCTGTCCACATCATACATCACATGTATATGTTATTTTATAGGACTACTAGACAAAAATAATAGTTAATTAAACTATTTAATTAAACTATTTAATTTTCTAAAATCGGAGACACAAAGAAAATGTTTTGAATTCTCAAGGGTATTTCGATAATTCGACCAAAAGGGTATTTTGGTAATTTTGTCAAAAGCAGACAGAATTTGGAATTTTTGAAATTCCGAGGGGTAAAACCATCTTTTGCCATAAAACCCTAACTCCTCACCCCGCTTGCGCAGAATGCGGCGCCGCCACCTTCCTGGCGTGGCCCTGAGCGAGGCGCCGGGGCGTGGCGGCGCCCATGCGGCGGCGCGCTGCCGCTGCCTGCGGCGTAGTGCCCGCAGGCACTGCCCTGCAGGAAGCCCGTCGGTTGGCGCGCCTATGGCAGCAAGGTCGCAGCGACCTTAGGCATCGCACGAACACGCAAGGGCAAAGAATAACGGTTGTTGCCCTTCATGGCCCTTTTGCGCCAACAATTTTGGCATCAAAAGCAGATCCAAAACACAACACACATAGTTTAAGATCCGATCTTTGCACGAACAACCTGGCTCTGATACCACTGTTGGGAAATCCGTCAGGGGAGCGACATCTCATGCGCAGTGGAAGAACAAAAACAAAACACCCCAGATTTTCCGTAGAAAGTTTTCATCATCGTGCGAAGATCGGTGTGTCAAAACAAATCCGTAAAAAACAACACGTGCAAAAGAAAGTACCTAGGGAGATCGTATATCCCTGAATCCCTACAGATCTATAGGAGAGGATGAATGAGGTCAAGCGTCCTACTCTCTAGCGGTATCCACACGATAGGGACTGTGACGATGCACCTCTCTCTCTTGGGAGAGGAGAACAGGAGGTGGCTATCAAAAGAAACCCTCAGCCTATAGAGCTTTGGTTCCCTCTTATTTATAGAGGCTCCTTGAAAATCCTAATGGATCTTTTGCCCTATTGGGTATTGGATCTCCATCTAATTACCCAAGCCTCTTGGATTAGTGGTTCTCTACCCAATAATCTCTTATTAGCAATTATTGGATCTAATCTCAGGATCCAATAATTCATGGGCATAATGAATATCCAATAAGATAAGGGGTTCAGCGGATATCTCATATCCGAACCTCTACTTGTCGTAACACCTACCATATGTGTGCAACCCTCTAGGCCCAATATCGAGCTGGCTGTGAATCATACTTGTCAAAACTCCTTCTGACTTAGTGAATTATTATCTCTATAATAATTCACCCAACTCATCGACTACGGATGTACCAGGCCACTACGCCGCGGCCCCTAGACGATACAGGAGAATCTAATCCTTTGGACCAATCTGTCCTCAGTTACCATGTATCTATAGTCTCTTATCCATCCAATATCCCAGAGACCCTATACCGGGTATGGTACTGTCAGGCCCATACGGTCTCTCCTCGAGTCTTGCTCTTGTCGGATTCTCCCGGAGAACTTTTTCTCTCTCAATCCGAATAACCTTGGCCAAGGATTTGTTCGAGCAAGAACACATGGGATATTTCTCTCATGATACCGAGAGCGGATAATCCTCTATTGATATTCAATAGCCCTCGTAAGGTTGGCTACCACTCCCAATAATCGGTTGTACTAGATCTGGAACTTTCCAAACCTATAAGTCTGGTATTAAAGAGTGGAGTACTCATATAGGATATCCTTGGTGTCTCAAGTCTAAGGACCAGATACACTACTAGGACTACAGAATCACTGTCTGACATGAGGTATCAATAACCATCTAGCATTTCGTAAGCGGATCAATCAGTGAACTCATTCCCCAATGAGCACATGCACTGTACCCTTAGTGTCCCCACACGAGTAGCTATGAGACCAGCTACCTCCATCGTATGGATAGGTATACAGCATACCAGTATATCCGGTTATCTCGATGTCCTTCTCGAGTAACCTATGACCAAAATAATTCAGGGTCTGTGTTTAAAGGTGAATCAGTCTTATTATCGTGATCTCATCATGATCCGATTCCCATTGCACAGATCCAAGGATATTACAATATATGCAGCATGCAAGATAAAGTGATAAAACACCTAATAATAAGCAAATAGAAAAGGTGCATATCAAGTCACAAGTGCCATCACTCGTGTGATTGGCTTGTAGGGCAAATATGACTAGTATGATGGGAGGTGACAACCCTTGTATGGTTCCCGTCTCTCGGAGAGGAATCCAGGATCCCCAACAACTATTGACGTTGCAAGTAAAGAAAGGTGTACGTAAAGGAGAGTTAACCTTGTGGCTGGCGATGAAGTTAGAAACACTGATGGGGGCCATTCAAGAACTCGCCGCGTGGCAAATGTCCGAAGGAGTTCAAGATGTTATGCCACCCGAGTTGCCGAAAACTCTGCCGCCACGCAGAGGCGTGGATCCATCTATATCGAGCCGAGCCGGAGTGAAGCCTCCAGCGAGACCACCATACCGTATGCCCCCTCCTGAGTTGGCAGAGCTCAGAAAGTAGTTAGATGAACTGCTAAGCGGTGGTATCATCCGTAGTTCCAAAGCACCATTCGAGGTTCCATTTCTCTTTCAAAAGAAACAAGATGGGAGCCTCCGACTATGCGTCGACTATCGAGCCCTTAACAAGGTGACGGTGAAGAACAAGTATCTCATCCTGCTCATTGCAGACTTGTTCAACCAATTGGGCAAGGCAAAGTATTTCTCCAAACTTGACCTTCGGTCGAGGTATTGGCAGGTGCGTATCGCTGAAGACAATGAGGCAAAGACTACTTGTGTGACCAGGTATGGAGCATTCGAGTTCTTAGTGATGCCTTTCGGCTTAACCAATGCTCCGACCATATTTTGTACTCTTATAAACCAATTATTCATGGTGTATTTGGATGAGTTTGTGGTCGTCTACTTGGATGATATTGTCATCTATAGTCAAACCCTTAAGGAGCATATTGACCACCTTCGAACAATTTTCAAAGTTCTCAGGGAGAATTCTTTATTCATAAAAAGAGAGAAGTGCTACTTTGCTCAGAAAGAGATCTTATTCTTGGGGCATCAAATCGGCAATGATTCCATTTGGATGGATAAATTAAAGATGCAAGCGGTTGTGGATTGGCAAACTCCAAAGAAGGTGCCAAAACTGAGATCTTTCCTTGGGTTTGTGAACTACTATCGACGTTTCATACTGGGGTATTTGAAGCGCGCAACTCCACTAACGGAGTTGCTGAAGAAGGAGTAGCCTTGGAAATGGTCTGATAAATGTGAAGCGGCATTCCAAGACCTAAAGGCTACCATTTTGGAAGAACCGATGCTCAAATTACCAGACTATGGGAAGCCCTTCGAAGTCTATACAGATGCTTCAGACTTCGCTATTGGGGGAGTACTCGTACAAGAGGGCCACCCGGTGGCCTATGAAAGCCGCAAGCTCAACGAGACTTAGCGATGGTATCCAGTGCATGAGAAGGAGATGACAGCGATGATCCACTATTTACGAGTGTGGCGGCACTACCTTCTCGAATCGCGATTTGTGCTGAGGACAGACAACATCGCTTTGAGTTACTTTCAGACTCAGAAGAAACTCTCTCTAAAGCAAGCACAATGGCAAAACTTCTTGGCAGAATTTGATATAGTAATGGAGTACAAGCTCGGTAAAGCAAATGTCATAGCCGATGCGTTTAGCCGAAAAGTGGAGCGAGTGAATGCTATGCAACTAGAGGGCAGAGGCCAAGCTAGTCAGTTGCACTCCAACTTCCTTTCTCAGATCAAGGATGGATTGTACAGTGATCCTCAGGCAGTAACCTTGATGAAACTGATCCAAGAAGGCAAGACACGACGATTTTGGGTCTAGGAGGGACTCGTCTACACCAAAGAGAATAGAGTTTATGTCCCTCGAGTGGACAATTTGAGGCGTGAACTCTCGAAGGAATGTCACGATTCCCTTTGGGTAGGACATCCAGGTATTCACCGAACATTGGCTCTCATGGAGAGAGGCTTCTATTAGCCGAAGATGGGGATGACTGTGGAGGAATATGATCAAACGTGCTTAACTTGTCAACAAGATAAGGTGGAGCAGCGGAAGCTGGTGGGACTTTTAGAGTCATTGCCCATACTAGAAAGGCCATGGGAGAGCATTTCTTTGGACTTCATATCAAGCTTGTTGACAGTAGGGGGACTCGGATCGATACTTGTGGTGGTCGATCGATTTTTGAAGTATGCAACCTTCATTGCTACACCCCTACACTGTTCAGTAGAGGAAGCGGCGAAGCTAGTGATGAAGAATGTGGTGAAGTATTGGGGAGTCCCGCACAATATCATAAGTGATCGAGATGCTCGGTTTCTGAGACGATTATGGACCGAGCTATTCAAATTGTTGGGGTCGAAGCTATACTTCTCCACAAGCCTCCACCCCCAAACGGATGGCCAAACTGAGAGAATAAACTCACTCCTAGAGCAATATCTTCAGCACTACATAAGTGCCAACCAACGAGATTGGGTGAAGTTGTTGGACATAGCCCAGTTCTCCTACAACCTGCAGCGGAGCTCTACGTCCAACAAGAGCCCCTTTGAGATCATCACATGACAACAGCCGTCGATTCCTCATACTTTGGCTATTGGATATACAGGGAATAGTCCATCCGCATATCAATTGGCAAAAGAATGACATCGAAATGCAGATATTGTGCGGGTGTACTTGGAGAAGGTGGCTAGAAAGATAAAGAAGTAGGCAGACTTGGGAAGGCGACCATAGGAATTCAAAGTCGGCGATTTGGTGTTGGTGAAGCTCTAATCAGCATCACTCTAATTCTTTAGAAACAAGGTGCACAAAGGATTGGTGCGCAAGTATGATGGCCCCTTCCCAATTATCAGTAGGGTGGGCAACGTCTCCTACAAGTTGCAGCTGCCAACGTGGCTCAGGATTCATAATGTTTTCCATGCCAGCAACTTCAAGATGCTTCCCGAGGCATTTCAACTCGATAACCTCCCACCATAGCCTCCTATGAGAAGCGAGTTGAGATCATTTTAGCGGATCGCAAGACAAAGCTACATAATGGAGCTGAGCAGATTGAATACTTGGAGAAGTGGCGGAAGCTTCCCAAAATCGAAGCCAGTTGGGAGCCATAAGATGCCCTCTGACATGAAGAAGCAACTATCAAAGCTTACCAGCAAGCGTCGACGAGGGCGCTGACAGTTGAAGTGGGGGAGAATGTCCCGAACGATCGTCGCACAGGCACAGTAACTTCGTTCAACGTACAATTCGTTGCTTGCCCATGTTTGTACATATCCTTGGCAGCCTGTTTTGCTATACTTTTGGTATGTTTCCCATGTAAAAATATAAGAAACAACAGGTTGCAGCGCTGTAGAATGATCGCTCACTGCATCTACCCAAAAACCCCTAAAATGGCTCTGTTTTCGCATGTCACGGGCTGATTTCTACAGCCCGTAGCCCCATGTGAAACGTCAGCCATCTTAGCCCCTTAGAACTACCCAGGTGGCACAGGGCTGGATGGGGCTTTGATATATTGTCGGGCGTTGAATACTTTCACAAGTTTGCACGTCAACTTGACGGAAACTTGCTTTCGCGCCCGACACCCGGGGAGTAGTTGTTTGTGGACTTGCAGCTGCTCATTCACCATTCTAAAGTCCTTGTTTTCATTCTCTCTTTCTCTATTTTCCTGCACTCCAAGTGCTCGCTCAATTGCTTGTAAAGCTTCCCTCTTCGCGAGACGTCGGAACTTATTCGCCGCTCGTCTCAAAACTAATCAATTTCTCTTTTTACAGGTCCTACGGGATCTGCATGAGGTTGCAGTTCGGCTGACCCTTTGCGGACGCGTATGTCGTAAGGGCGCCTCAAGACTTCGACAATCCAAACTAAGTCTGATCGAAGTGGGCACAAAGATGATTCTTGACTTAGGTAACTCTAGCTAAGTCCGTGTTTACCGCAAGGGTGCCTCACCATCTAGGCAATTCCAACTAAGTGCGTGACAGAATGTTACGAACGGTGGGGTCACTATCGCTCGTGCCATTGAGCTTGTAGATCCCATGGAGAATGCTGGCGCAGCTTTGATCCGTGAGGTAGACAAATTGTTCTATGGAAGTAGATTTATGTGTCTAATTTATCTTCCTTTTTGTATTTGACTAGTTAAAAGACAACATATGAGTTATAAACTGTTTCTTTTGTCTTCGAAATGAAGGTTGCTAGCAAGACTAACGACTCTGCTGGAGATGGCACCACAACTGCATCAGTCCTTGCTCGTGAAATCATCAAGTTAGGTTTGTTGAGCGTTACTTCTGGTGCAAATCCTGTGTCCATCGAGAAGGGAATCGATAAGACTGTTAATGGTCTGGTGGAAGAGGTTGAGAAAAAAGCTCGGCCTGTCAAGGGACCTTCTGATATTAAAGGTAACATATGTTCATCTCTATGCATCTGGTCTTGTAGTATTGTTATTCTGTGTTCAGTGGGTCAGTGACTCTTTTATAGGCTTTGTTTCTTCAAAGCTATGACTAGTGTGACCTGATGCTGACAAAGTTTATAGAGGTGCTGATCTTTTAATAGGGTGAATATGCATTGAAGATGATATTTCGTTTGCTGCAGCCGTTGCCTCCATCTCAGCTGGTAATGATGAGTTCATTGGAACCATGATAGCTGATGCTATTGACAAAGTTGGTCCTGATGGTGTTCTTCCTATTGAGTCATCATCATCATTCGAGACTACTGTTGATGTGGAAGAAGGGATGGAGGTTAGACTATGGGAATTTAAACTTAGTATTTTGACATGTGAAAATCCTTCAGTTCTTCGAGGCCTCTGGTTTTGTACAATTTTTAAAACCTCTAGTGCCTGTTTCTGATGTGTGCAGATTGACCGAGGTTTTGTCTCCCCCCACTTTGTCACAAATCCTGAGAAATTACTTGTTGAGTTTGAGAATGCAAAAGTTATAGTTACTGATCACAAGATTTCGACGATAAAGGAAATTATACCATTGTTGGAGAAGACCACCCAACTGTGAGCTCCTCTTCTCATTATTGCTGAGGATGTTACTGGTGAGGCTTTAGCAACTCTGGTTGTGAATAAGCTCCGGGGTATTCTGAATGTTGCTGCGATTAAAGCTCCTAGTTTTGGTGAGAGAAGGATGGCTTTTCTTCAGGATATTGCCATCCTTACAGGTATTCATCAATTTGCATATTTGTTTGTGCTATCATTATTTTTTCATTTCGTGTACTTAAAAAGTTGCAACTAACTATATTGGCAGTTTGTTCTAAAGCTTATTAAGGATCTTATCATCTTCTCTTTCATGAATGAAATTCCGGGTTTAACAAGGATCTGATTCATGATATGAAATGCAAATAGTAACAGTAACTTCAATGGTGTCATTTTGAATAGGCTTGGAAGACAGGTTGGATATCTGAGCTGGTACTCTGTCTAAATTCAACTTGGTCCATTCAAGTCTTATTCTCGTGTGCGTCTGATCAAAGTCAATACAAGCCTTAGCTATGATTTGTTGAATTCACTGTTTATTGATTTAGATCCTTTTCCTATCATGTCTTAGTGGTAAGCTTCAATTCAACTTGTATGCCACTTTTGTTTTTTCTCGTCGAGCTGTCTTTCCAGGTGTGATTTCTCGATTTTGTTCAAATATGCCGTAATTTGGACCTGAGTTTAGGATTTGTTTGTTTAAGGTAGACTGAAAACCTGTCAGTTTAGAGTTGGTTAACGATCTTCTACAGCCAATGATAACTGTTGTTTATATTTTGCCACTTATGAAATCTTCATTCCTCTCCCCCAAAAAAAATAATATCCAAAAAATAATTTAAAAAAGTTCGTTCAATGCATATGGCTCCTGCCAATGTGGGGTTTATGGAATTGTTGCAATTTATGAGCGGTCCTTTTCCATTTATTTCCTTCCTGTTCTATTCTTATTCAAGTGTCAGGTGGAGATAACTTTCCCAAAGAAATTCAATCATTATATCTTCGCTTTCCTATGTAATCCTTGTGCATGTGATTAAAGGAAGTCAATTGACAAGTTCTCAATGATAATAGCGAGCTGGAACCATTTTTTGTTACCAATCCGAGAATCTGTGATATGCCCGTGTTAGATGTGATTTGATTATCCTTCAAGCGGTACCGGTTGAGTCTTCAAGTATTTGCAAAAACCTTTTCTTCTTTCTAACTATTATTATATCAATTTCTACATAGGAGCTGAATTCCAAGCCAAGGACCTTGGCTTACTGATCGAGAATGTGTCGGTTGAGCAACCGGGGACGGCAAGGAAGATCAGAGTCTCCCAGACGTCTACCACCATTATTGCTGATGCAGCATCAAAGGATGAGATCCAGGCCAGAATTGCCCAGTTAAAGAAAGAACTTGCGGAGACAGACTTAGTTTATGATTCTGAGAGGCTAGCTGAGAGGGGATTGCTAAGCTCTCTGGTGGTGTGGCAGTTAATCAAGGTTGGTGCTGCAACGGAAACAGAGCTTGAAGACCTCAAACTCAGAATTGAGGATGCAAAAACTGCCACTTTTGCTGCTATAGAGGAAGGCATTGTTCCCGGTGGACGTGCTGCCCTGGTTCATCTCTCCACCGTCAGTCCTGCTTTCAAAGACAAACTTGAAGATGCAGATGAGCGCATCGGAGCTGACATTGTGCAAAAAGTAGGGCTCAGCAACTTTCATTCGACATCTGTGAACCAAAAGAATATTCTTCGGTGACTTGGAACAATTTGTGGGCGTACAGGCACTCGTCGCACCCACAGCTTTGATTGCACACAATGCAGGCGTTGAAGGAGAAGTGGTGGTAGAGAAAATCAAGGATGGCGAATGGGAGGTCGGTTACAATGCGATGACCGACAAGTACGAGAATCTCATGGAAGCTGGAGTCATCGACCCAGCTACAGTGACAAGATGTGCCCTGCAAAATGCTGCGTCCGTTGCTGGGATGGTCTTGACAACGCAGGCAATCGTTGTGGATAAGCCAAAGCTGAAGGCACCGGTGGCCGGATCAACTGAAGGGAGTCTTGCCGTGTAAACATTCTTACATGATCTTTTTGTTTTTTTCAATAGAGTGACATTTGTGAATGAATCAAAAATTGAAATTTCGTATCGTATCGAAGTTTCGAGGTTTACTCGTTATGGTATGGTACCGTATACCGAACGATATATTTTGATATATCATTCGGTATATATATATATATAATTATAAATATTATATATAAAGATAAATATTATATATAAAGATAAATATTATATATAATTATATATATTCTCGATGATATCGTTTTTTTTAATATGCGATGTCGTCTCCTTTCTCGGACGATGTCGTCAAGATAATATTGCATATAAAAAAAGAAATAAAAAAGGTCGAGGAGTATGAGAAGTCACCAATGTCGGGAAAGAGAAGTCGTCACCGACAGACGAGGTGGAGAGCGACGATATCCAGATTTTTTTTTCTTTTTCCTATTTCATTCTTCCCCTTCTTCCTTTTTTTTCTTCGCCCTCGGTCACCGTCTCCCTAGTGGTAGCGGATGGTCCACGTATCAGTACTATATCGGATCGATATGTATCACCCATATCGGACGGTATCATTCGATATTGCAGAAAAGATGTTCATTCCTTACATCGGTATTTTAGTGCCCTCTTCACTTTCAAGCTCTCATATTTTGTACGAACAATAAGATGGATATTGAGGCATTGATGGATGTTTTTGGTGCTTCCATATGTGTTGAGGTTGGTGATATGAATTTGCAAGCATATTGCACAGTATTTTTTTTTTAAGTACAAAGAGATTAAAAAAATAAATGGTGAAGCATATTCGGATTTCATGATAAATTATCAAATTATTTATCAGCTAATGTAACTTATTTTAATGCCGATGTCTTGTCCTGATGTCCTTGGTCATACTAATCATCAAGTCCACTAAATGAAATAGATATATATAATTGATATTATCGATTCATAGCAATATATCAATGAATTATCAATATGATATGTATTAAGTTATATATGTTGGTTTGGCAAGTCCCACGTCAGAAAATCAAGTTTGTTATTTCCTATTGCAACTATAAATAAGGGTTTGAGCTTTAAAGCCAAGTGCAATATAAGAAAAGCCTAATTATTTGGTTTGAGTTTAATTTCTATTAAGTCTACACTTAGTAAAAATATTTTAGGTTTTTTCTTGTTTAGTATAGCAAAGTGTTTTTTGGCCTAGGAACATTTTCCTAAGACATTTGTAATTGTCCCTTTATAGTAAAGGTTTGCTCCTCCTCCGTTCGTGGATATAGGTCAATTGACCGAATCATGTAAATTTTGTATCCCATCTTTTTTATTTTTCTGCTTTATTATTATCTTTATTGGGTTGTCAAATTACCTATTGGTTAATTTTCTAGATCCTCCTCTAATAAACTAGTATCAGAGCCATAGGTCCTAGGTTTTTTTGTAGGCTCCGGGATCTTTGGCAACGATGACAATAACAAAGCTTGTTGTCGAGAAATTCAACATAAATGTTAACTTCGGCATGTGGTAGCTCAAGATGGAGGTCATTCTAGTTCAAGACGGAGTTGATTTGGCACTATAGAGAGCTGAGAAAATCTTAAGGGATACGACAAAGGAAGATTTTATGGGTATGGATAAGAAGGCCCGATCAAGTATTATTTTAAATCTCTCTGACGAGGTTTTATGAGAGGTAGCAACGAAGACTACGGCTAAGAGCATGTGAGACAAGCTTAAAGCCTTGTATATGAAGAGGACAGTGGAGAATCATCTCTACTTGAAGTAGAGTTTGTATATGCTTCGGATGACTGAAGGTACATATATACTCTCACATCTTAATAAATTTGGTTCCTTAGTTATTGATTTGGAAAATATAGATGCGAAAATTGATAACAAGGATAAGACCCTGTTACTTTTGTGTTCTCTTCCCTAATCCTTTAAGTATTTCCGTAATACTATAATTTATGGAAAAGAAATAATTTCGTATCAGGAAATTAAATCTGCATTAAAATCTAAGGAATAGATAGATAGGGATATCACTAGGAAAAGTAGTGAGAATCAGGCTAAGGGTCTCATTGTCAAGGGTAGAATGGATAAAATGAAATTTGACAGTAGTAGATCTAAATCTAGATCTAAATCCATACATAAAAATTTGGAGTGTAGATATTGTTATAAAATGAGACACATTAAGGTTGATTGCTTTAAATTGAAAAATAAATAAAAGCAAAAGAGAAAACTTGTTGAGAAAACTATTGAGTCCGCTGAAGCTAGTGTTCTTATCATATATATTCCAATAGGGATTTGTTTTCAACATATGAAACTTGTAATGGTGGAATTATTTTGATGGGCAATAATGTCGCGTGTGATGTTGTTGGTAAAGGTACAATCCGAATTAAAATGCATGATGATATTGTGAGGACGCTCACTAAAGTTAGACATGTTCCTAATTTGAAAAAGAATCTCATCTCTTTAGGCACCCTAGAGGCTCTTGGGTGTAAATACGTAGCTGAAGGTGGAGTTATGAAAGTTTCTAGAGATGCCCTTGTTGTTATGAAAGCTTGTAGGTCTGGTAGCTTATATATTTTACAGAAAACTACTATCACAGGCTCGATTGCAGTTTCGTCATCATCATTGTCTGATTCTAACATCACCAAATTATGACATATGTGTTTGGGTCATGTGAGCGAAAAAGATTTGAGCATATTGAGCAAAAGGGTTCTTCTTTATGGATAGAATACTAAGCCATTGGATTTCTGTGAACACTACATTTTTGGAAAGCAGAAAAGAGTTAACTTCAATTCTTTGATAGTTCACAAAACGAAAGGTACTCTTGACTATATTCATTCAAACCTTTGGGGTTCAGCTCGTGTTCAGTCTAAGAGTGGTGCCAAGTATATGTTGACTTTCATTGATGATTATTCTAGGAAAATTTGGTTTTATTTTCTAAAGTATAAAAATGATATTTTTCTAACATTTAAATAATGAAAGGCTTTGATTGAGAAGCAAACAGGTAAGCAGATTAAGCGGCTTCGAACAGATAATGGTATGAAATTTTGTGAAGGTGACTTTGATGAATTCTACAAAAATGAAGGAATTGTTCGGCATCGCATTGTTTGGATGATGCCTCAGCAAAATAGTGTGGCCGAACGTATGAACAGAACACTCTTGAAGAGAGCAAGGTGTATGATATCAAATACAGGATTGATAAAGGACTTTTGGGCAGAGACAATTAATATGGCCTATTACATTGTCAACCGCGCTCCTTCTACTTAATTTTAAAGCTCCAGAGAAAGTTTGGTCAGGTACTCCTATTGATTACTCTGATTTAAAATTTTTTGGGTGTTCAGCATACATGCATATAAATGAAGAAAAATTAGAACCTTAAGCTAAAAAGTATATTTTCCTTGGGTATGCTTCTAGGGTGAAAGGATACAGATTATGGTGTTCTGATCCCAAATCCCCAAAATTTGTAATTAGTAAAGATGTTACTTTTGATGAATTATTTATGTTATCTTCCAAAGAGGAATCTACTAGTTGTACAAATGATAGTACGTAAAAGTAGGTGGAGCTTGAGATTGGTAGTTCTGATTGTTTTCAGTCGAACTCTTATACTCAGAGAATGCTTGGTCCCGAGTCTACTGACGAAGATGATCCAGAGGAAGAGTAATATTCCATAGTCAAGGATAGACTACGGAGAGATATTCGACCACCATAAAGATATACAAATTTAGTTGCATATGCTTTGTCTATTGCAGAAGAAACAAGTGGAGTTGGTGAGCCTACTACCTACTCAGATGCAGTTTCTTGTAATGATTCCGCTAAGTGGTTAATTGCGATGAATGAAGAAATTGAATCTCTCAATCAGAATAAAACTTGGGATCTTGTGAAGCCACCTTCGGGTAAAAAAATTGCTGGATGTAAATGAGTCTTCAAAAGGAAGAAAGGTATTCCAAGGGTTGAAGATGCAAGGTACAAGCACGATTGGTTGCAAAGGGCTATAGTCAGGTACATGGTGTTAATTTTAATGACGTATTTTCACCTATTGTTAAACATAGATCTATTCATGTTTTGTTTGCTTTAGTTGTCATGTATGATTTGGAATTGGAGTAACTTGATGTTAAGATAGCTTTCTTACATGATGAACTTGAAGATCAAATTTACATGGAACAACCTCATGGATTTGAGGTTGACGATAAGGAAGACCATGATTGCTTGTTAAAGAAATCCTTGTACGGATTGAAGCAGTCTCCAAGACAGTGGTATAAGAGATTTGATTCCTTTATGTTGGGTCATGGTTACAAGAGAAGCATGTATGCTAGTTGTGTCTACTTCCGAAAGTTAAATAATGACTCTTTTGTGTATTTATTGCTTTATGTTGACGACATGCTTATTACAGCTAAGAATTTATTAGAAATTTACACTTTGAAAATGCAACTGAGTAATGAATTTAAAATGAAAGATTTGGGAGCAACTAAGAAGATTCTTGGCATGGAGATCAAAAGAGATCGAGGAGTTGGAAAATTATTTCTGACCTAGAGAAATTACCTCGAGAAAGTCTTGGAGAGGTTTAGCATGAAAAATGCTAAGCCAATGAGTACTCCTTTTGTTAGCCATTTTCGGCTATCTACTGCTCAGTCACCACAATCAATTGAAGAGGAAGAATATATGGTGCAAGTTCCATATTCCAGTGCCATCGGCAGTATTATGTATATAATGGTTTGTACTCGTCTAGATATTTCACAAGTAGTCAATGTAGTTAGCAGATATATGTCTCGCCCGGATAAAATACATTGGCAGGCTATGAAGTGGATTCTTAGATACTTGCAAGGGACTTCAAATGCTTGTTTGGAGTTTGGAAAAAATCATGACACTTTAGTTGGTTTCGTCAACTCTGATTATGCTGTGGATCTTGATAAACGAAGATCTTTGACAAGCTATGTATTTTGCGTTGGCGGTTGTGCAGTTAGTTAGAAAGCTTCTTTACAACCTGTCGTGGTTTTATCTACTACAAAGGTAGAATATATGACAGTAACAGAGGCGATCAAAGAAGTTTTATGGTTAAGAAGTTTGTCAAGGTGTTACTATAATTTATTATGATAGTCAATGTGCTATTCATTTGACTAAAGACCAGATATATTATGAGAGGACGAAACACATCGATGTGAAGTTTCATTTTATTTGGGATACCATTGCTGAGGGAAAGGTCATTGTTCAGAAAATTCATACGAAGGACAATCTAACTGATATGCTTACGAAGCCTCTTCCGGTTTACAAGTTTAAGCAGTGCTTGGACTTAGTGTTCATTGTTGGTGATTGCCCGTTGGGGCTTTTATGAAGAAGGTGGAGCAAGTTTACTAATTGTCAATGTTGGGATATGCCAAGGTGGAGATTTGTTGGTTTGACAAGTCCCACATTGGGAAAATCAAGCTTGTTATTTCTTATTGCAACTATAAATGAGTACTTGGGCTTTGAAGCCAAGTACAACACAAGAAAAGCCTAATTATTTAGTTTGAGTTTAATTTTTATTAAATCCACACTTATTTAAAATAATTTGAGTTTTTTCTTATTTAGTAGAGCAAGGTGTTTTTTGGCCTAGGAACATTTTCCTAAAGCATTTATAATTGTCCATTTATAGTAGAGTTTTGCTCCTCCTCCATTCGTGGATGTAGGTCAATTAACCGAACCAAGTAAATTTTATATCCTTATATTTTTTATTTTTTTGTTTTATTATTATCTTTATTGGATTGTCAAATTATCCATTGGTTAATTTTCTAGAACATCCTCTAACAATATCCAAATGTATCAACACGCGATACACATTAGGTTGTATCTATGTACTACATTTTATCAATTCTTTATTAAATTAATATGTATCATATATACTAAATGATATATTTCGATACTTAAAACTTATATATATATAATTTAGGTCGTGTGAATTATTTTTTAATTGTTTAGAAATAAAAAATAAGATACTATTGACAGAATATGAAAATAAATATACCCATTAAAATGCTATTTTATCTTACTTATCTATCCTTTCAAAAATAGATATTCGCCTCTAAATTTTAATATAACACATGTTTTTAAAAATATTTTGGATTTACATATGTACATCTTTTTAAATATTTAAATTACATATTTCACGTATAGTGTTACTCATCCAATGAACTCAAATTAATCGCTATTAGTGAGTTTGAACAAGTATGAAGATTTTAATTTATAGTGATAAATGTGAAGTTGTATTAATTTATAAGAAATAAATTTATATATTTTATGAAGTGATATTGATGTCAATTAAATTTTTTTATGTCACTGTACTGATGTTGGCTAATGAAAATTAATTTGTTTGACTTTATAGGGTTATATATATATAATTATTTATTGAGGGCTGGTGGCTTTCTTCCCCTTCCACTTGCTGGCGTTACGAACCACATCCTCACTCGGAACAAATATCCCGTAGATTTTGTTCTTTATCCCGTTCTATACCGCTCTTTTGGGCCGCCTCCCTCCGTCGCTCTTCTACTTCACGCCTCTCATCCTCCCATTCCACTGCTCGCGTGTCCTCTCTCGCTGCCTCTTGCTCCTCCAAGCAAGCGATAAAAAGAGATAGGCCCGCAGCGGTGCGGACCGCCTCGCCCGAGCAGCTCTCGCCATGGAAGCTTGTCGAAGTCTCCTCTCACCTGTCTCGATTCCCATGGTTCCCAAAAATCACCTCAGAACTCCCTACTCCAATTCCGGTGAGTGGAACCCTTCTTATTGGTACAAATATCACTCCTTTGGTGGGACTCCATTTTTCTGGTCGTTTTCGGTGGTGTTTGGTGTTCTCATGTCGGTTGCACTAAAGTGCCGGTAAGGTGTTTGCTTGTTTTCCTCTTAGGACCTTTTGGGATCCTATAGGTGTCGCCGCCGATGGGTTAAGGTGTAGACACAGGAGTCTATACTTGCCTGCGATGAATAGACACATGAATCTGCTCCTCACAAGAAGACTGTTTGAGCTGTAATTGTGAGTTCATTTTATTAGTTAAAGAATAAAAATTGAGAACTTCCAGTGGAACTTACTTCTTGGCCTGGTCTCTTTTCATATGGCATTTTAGCTGTCATTAGTTGTAGTGGGCAGCAACTACCACAAATATTCTATTTTTCTTTATCATTAAAGCTTCCCTAGAAGGACAAATGATGCTGTATGTGTAGCGAGTTGACTAAAGAGCAAACGAAAGGAATCTAACACCAAGGGATTAGTATTTGTACTACAAAATCATCTCTGGAGCTCTTGGTGGCATGATTTAGGTACCAAATGGAGACTTTGTTTGTCAGCCAACATAAGAGGCCAAACCTAACCACCAGTCCAAGCATAAGGGGCACTCAACAACTGTAGAATCTCTACTAGCTCTGATTTATATTCAGTTTTCTTACAGGGTTGAACCTTTGATTTATGTGCAACTTCGAAATATGTTCCTTTTGCTGATATTGTTTTTGCAGTTCCAATGCTCCTCGATCAAGCAAGTCAGCCGACGATCCATGTACCAGCCACACAAGTCTTGCATCACATAACTGCTTCAGTTCTTTCAAAGGAACAATGTGATGATCTCAAAACTAACCATCTCAATAAGGTTGAAAAATCTGTGCAGGTAGGCTTCCTGGTACTATGTTATATTTGAATTGAACCATGAATATGTATGCACACACACGGAAGAGCAAGGAAGAAAGGGAGAGGAGGGGGCGGGGAATGGTGGGGAGAGGTGACTTAGTTTATCTTAAAACTTATCTCAACAAATCTATTGGTTTACTGATAAATAAATAGAGGAGAAGAGAAGAGAACAAAAAGAAAGGATAAGGGAAAAATGGAAAAGAGCTTAAAATATATGAAAATTAAGTAAATGATATTTAAGTAAATTTATGTTTTTAAAATAAAATATTTCTTTAAAAAAATTTGAGATTGTTAATTCTTTTTCTTAATACAAAATATTAACAGATTTATATAGATGATCATTTTAAATCTCATCTTTAAATGAAAACATAGTTTAATTTGGTCCTATATCCTAAACTCGTATATCCTTAATTAAGACAGTGGTCATGTCTGACACTAGGATCTAAATCCATGCCCAAGACACATGGAATTCTCATTTTACTTTCTATCATGCTTCATTCAGTTTTACTCTCATGTATGAGATGCCTTTTCTGGTTGAAGGAAGGAGTCTTTTGTCATGTATGCTATTTTGGAGTACTTTTATCATTCTATTGGTGTAGTATTGTGAAGGGATGACTCTAGTCAATTATAAGCAGAAACTATATTTGATGTGTTGCTCACATCAATTTCCTCTCTATTGATGATTATTTGATCTTTTAATTTCGAAGGCAACACCAGATAAATGGTTAGCAGATGCTGGCAGATCATGTTCTGAAGAGAGAGGAAAGCATGAATTTAACCAATACTTGAGATTTCTCGAATGCCAGTTGCCTTATCAGCATGGTTTATGGTATCCGTAAGATAATCTGGCTTACTTTTTATCGTCGAGCAACATTATTTGACCATTTTCTAAGTACTGTTTTGTTTATTCTCGAACTTCTTTCTGATATCTCTTCCAGATTTCCTCCTCTTGATGAGGAAAAGCAATCATTACCAGTATCTGTAGGTCCAGAGGAAAACAGGACCTGTGTAAGTGGAGACAGCAGTGCTATGCAAGTTGAAGATACTAAAGACTGCATCACACCAGCCGATGTTCTTGCCCTTGCTAAAAAAGCTATGATTGCCTCGAAAATAGCAGCATCTTTGGTGGAACAATCAAATATTTTAGGAATTGAAGTTGATAAATCAAACTTTTTAGGGTGCGTTTCTTATTGATCAGATGCTCACCTTCATTTCTTGACATTTGGAATTGCTTTATGTATCAATGTTTTTCAATTTCTAAGAGTTCTCTTAATCAGTTTTGATGAAGGATCAAACGATGATACTTTTTTTAAAGAAGAAACAACTGTTAGATCAAGAAAGCTATTGGAGAGACGATCCAAGAAACGTAAGGTCTCCAGGAATCCAAACAATTTTGTCCACCATGGTGCCAGTTCAATGACCATCAATCGAAGCAAGAAGATAGATAAAAGCCTTGACTCCAATGACCCCCTCAGGTTATTCTTGTCGGGTCCTGAGACAAAACAACTGTTGACAGTTAAAGAAGAAAAGAATTTATTTGCTAAGATAGAGGCATGTGTAATGTCTATCTTTGTTTGCAAGCTTCCCTTTTACTTAATTGGCATAAGGGGGTCACTGAGCATATCCATATGTTTTTTGATTTTTTACTATGAACAGGATCTTATGAGATTGGAAGAAGTCAAAGAAAGACTTCAGTCACAATCTGACCATGAACCAACATTGGCGGAGTGGGCTCAAGCAGTTGGAATGAGCTGCCAAGATTTACAGTCCTGCCTTTTTTCTGGGAGACGCAGCCGAGAGAAGATGATTTATGCTAATTTTCGTCTTGTGGTACATGTTGCGAGACAATATGAAGGGAGGGGCCTTAATATTCAGGATTTGCTGCAGGTTGACTTGGATTGTTTACATGTTCATGCTTAACACAATTTAACGGTTGATACATGTTTTTCTCATGATTTGTTATAATTGATGTCCTTTCTCCCATCTGAGAGTTGCTTGAAGGCTGTAGTATGTTATATAACTGCTTTGTTCCTTCTTTAAAAAGTTGTTTCATATTGCAAATTTTTTGGGTAAAATGTTCTATAACTAACTGAAAACTTCCATATGTAATTCATGTGATACAAATAGGTACCTGGCACCAGGGGAATAGTATTTGATCAATGTTGTATTTTTACAGCTGCTGAAGATCATTTAAAAGACAATTCTATAAAATCTACCTTAATTCTGGTTTCTGCTTCATTCTACCATCACATAATTCTATATCACAGTTGCATCTCTAAAGTGCATTCCATTTTGTTTCACGGAACACTTCTACTACTCTTCGTCATGTCAAAAAGTTTGTATTATTATAGGAGGGAAGCAGGGGCCTTATGAAGAGCTTAGAGAAGTTCAAGCCAAGAGCTGGATGCAGATTTCCAACTTATGCATATTGGTGGATAAGGCAATCGATCAGGAAGGCCATATTTCAAAACTCTCGAACCATTCGGTTACCAGTTGAGTTTTGGCTTCCTCGTCATATTTTTAGTTTACTTGGAACCTTGACATTAGTTCAAGCTGAAAGTTCAATGATCTAAATCATTATCTTTGCTTCCCACTATGATGCTTTATCTTGCTTCTAACAATGTTATTTCCAATTGCCATGCTAAATGAATCTCTCGTATGCAATAAAGCACATTGCTGTCCGCTGACATAACTAGATCTAAAGTATTCTTATCTCTATTCTTTTCATGTTGAAGCATGGAGATGTTATAGCTGAAGCTAAACCATTGCATAATTTGCAATTTTGCATAGTATCATCTGAAAAATGGTATCTCATCAATGCTGTGCCGTTCTCTTATCGTGTTTGGTTGTTGCAGGAAAATGTTTTTGCACGATTGAAAAGCATAAGACAAGCAAGGAGATTGTGCCTTCAAGAAGGCCTTCTCCCAACAAATGAAGAGATAGCAAAACGTGTTGGCATCACTGTTCAGAAGTTGGAAAATTTGTTATTGAACTCTAGAAATCCAATTTCAATTCAAAGGCGTCCTTGGTTAGATCAGGATGTCACTTTTCAGGTAGGTTAATAAACACAGTATCAAACATCTCACAAATGGAATCATCTGAGTGTAATTTGATATTTATGTGTGCATGTTTAGATGTATATGTAAATATTAGAAGTTTACAATGTCTCTACAATTTACATGTATATATTATGCATCTGTAAATATATAGGACTTCATTCTTGCTCATTGTGTCACCGGTAAGCCTTGTTCCATGTATTTGGTTTGTCTTCTTAGTTTGAAAATCCACGCTCACTAAGCATTCTAATTGAAGGTTGCATTTTCTAGCTCAGCTTCTCCAATGCTTCTCATAATTTCGTTCATTGCTAGTTTATATCTTATTGCACATACTGTTGACACCATGTTCAGACTTGTTCCATGTAAACATGCTCTCCTTTTAAACCTTATCCGAACAAGTGTTCCTCAACCCCTCCACAAAAGATGCAGTTATTCCTCCATGTCTTTTAAGAATAAGAAACTTTCCTTGGGACATATCCACTGGAATGGAGAAGGTATAAACAGGTTCTGGGGCAACAATGTCTGATAGGATATGCATTATTTTGGCTACTTTCTGACAACTTTATCAAATTCTAGTTCATGTCCTGTGTAAATAATTTTGATTTAGATATTGGCATGCTTCCCTATATGTCTACTCTCTTCAAAACTTATCGAAGAGAATACTCCATAACTTCTGGAATACAACAAAAACACAATCTTTCAATTTTAAGGGATCGACATTAATAGAATGGAAGATTCACAATCTGATTCTGAGGTACAGTCTGATTAAATGTATAGGATTTTGGTCACTACTTCGAGTTTCAATATGATTTTCTTGATGAATGGATCTCTAAGCTTGATTTTGTACATCATATCTGGAGAAATTTTGTTTCTTTTCTTGTTCTTATTTAATGTCTACTTAAAATTGATGGTTCTTGATGCTGCCAGGAAACAGTAGCAGACCCCAAGATTGAGATTCCTGATCTTGTCATAGCCAAGCAGATGATGAGGCAGCACATACGCAATCTTTTAACTATGTTGAAACCGAGGGAGAGGGTTATAATTCAGTACCGGTTTGGGATCCGTTGCAGCGAACAGAAGTCTCTCTCGGAGATTGGTGCCATGTATGGCCTTTCAAAAGAGAGGGTTCGGCAGCTAGAGAGCCAGGCGCTAGGCAAGCTGAGGAAGTGCCTCCAAAGCCAAGGTTTAGAAGCTTATCTTGACTTGCTTATTTGAGAGGTCTGCCAATTGCATTTATTTAATGGTAATTGAGTTTCTGCATTTCCTCTACCAATTAATCCATATCATCTATGTATCACTGTACATACTAGCAGTCTGTAAATGGTTCGCCTATCGAACTATCTTGCTGGAACCATTCAAGACATTTAGCAAACGTTGTGATAAGAACATAAACTTTGTTTTCTGGACTTGTTTTTGGCTTGAAATTAGTAGTGTTTTCTCACCATGGAAACTTTTCGTTTTTCCCCCTTAGATTCTCGAGATAAAGGTTTTAAAATCTTGATCTGATATTGGTTTTAGACATTTTGCGGACCGGTACAGTGTCAGTGTGCTCAACAATACTGATCCATACCGTCTGATACCAGTTTATCTTCGATCCATGTTTGAAACCATGGTGGGGGATATCTTCTGTTTTTTTTACCAGCATCTTAAACCCATTGGCTTAGTTTTAGAGAGAATCTTGTTCTTGTTGTCATTACTTGGTTCTGCAGAATATTAAACTGAGGTGTTCTCTATCACAATGTTGTCTTGTGTTCTTATGTTTGAAATCCTTGCATACGAGTGTGAATCAGTGTTTTTATGCCACTGTAATTTACCTGTGAACTGAGAACTGATTGAATGATACCAATCTATCGGTAAATACTATTGGAATCTGATGAAAGCCGAGTTGGATAGATCCAACGACGCGTGACCCAACCCGTACGAATGGTCTAGAGATCGCGGCCGTCCAAATCGACTGATCCTTGGAATCTTGATTTGGCCTTGTCCTCGCGAGCAGCCCCCACGTCGCCAACGTCTCACACGGGTTTCCCGGCGCCTTGTAAGCTGCCGTGATTTGGAAGGACCCGCGGAATAAGTCTGCAGCGGCAGACGCCGCTGTCAACCCACGGGCCGAGCAGCGTCCGGTGTGGATCGTCGTACGTGTCCGATTCTAAGTCAACTGATGTGTGCTCGTGATGATGTACCAATTAGTTCCGATCTCAACACCCCAAAAACCCAAAAATTCAACTGTTGAAATGAGTTTGTGCAATATTCTATCAGTATTTTTTATTTTTTCTTAAAATAATTTTTTTAATTAAAAAAAAAAAATTTTCTTTTAACTTTTTTCACTTATATGGTGTTTTGACTTGCTACAATATTTTCGTCACCTTAATAAAAATACTATAAGACTAATATGAAAGCATGGTAAATGTTTAAATGGACTTCTAATTTTAACTAAATTAACTATAAGCTTAAAAATATAGTATTGTAATAGTTCATGAGTAATCACAACCAAAAGTACATAATATGATGTGTTTTTCATTACCTTCATTAAATACTATATATGAGTCAAATAAAAATATTGTAACAGTTGAAAACTGGTAAAAAAAAAAAGCGAGAATAATTTGACAAAAAATTGTTTTTTTGATGAGCATTTTGGGTATTTTTAAAATTAAGGTATTATTTAAGAAAAACAAAAGATGAGTAAATTTTAAGAAATAGCTAAAATATGAATATTTGCTAATGAAATAGATGATGCTCGAGGCATTAGTGAAACCATACACCACATAATAACGGCCCATTAAATATTATGATTACATAAATTATCTATAAAAAAACCTCAAATATGTTCATGAAGGGGGGATATATTGTATGTATCAAAAATCAATATATCCCCCCTTCATCAACATATTTGAGATTTTTTATTGATAATTTATGTAATCATAATATTAGCGAATTCCTGAAAAAAAAAACTTATTTTTGGGGCTTTTCTCAGAAAATACCCCATATTAAGTATTTTTCAAAATTTCATCCAAATTAATCTAGTTGGATGAAGTATTTTTTTTCCTATTTTTTTTTACTTTTTTTATAGACAGACCCGATTAATCTAATTACGATATTTTTATATTATGTTATAATATTTTCAGCCATACCATGTTACATGATCTGACTTTTAATAAGATAATGATGATGAACTCCGTCACGCACGGTGAAATGTTGGAATCTATCTTTAGACAGCAAACGAAATGATGATGCAGCGCTACCGTGCGCACGTCGGGCCCGCAGCTCGGCAATGTTTGTCGGATGCCGGGAAAGATGGGCGGCTCCGAGTCAACACCCAAACCCAGTCCACGAGCCCAATTCCCGACAACCCGCTCCGACCCCGTTCGGGCATGACCGTCGAACGGCCTTTAATTGGCCCTACTTGTTGCCACGTGGGTTCCACATACGGTCACGAGCGAACGGCTCCGATTGAAAGTCGAGTCATCAGGGTCACGTTGCTGGGTATGAATATGATGCTGCATATATATAATTGCTAATTACGTATTAGTCCTTATACTTGAATTATCATAATTTTTATACTTAAAAAATTTTATATTAAAATCTTTATAATCAAAAAAATCCTATTTACCCTAATATTATTAGTTAAATTGACAAAAAATACAACACGACATCACACGTGAAAATGATAGGCAAAAATATAGTTTCAGTATTTTTTTTCATTTTAAGTTATTTTATCAGTAAAAAAAATAAATTAAATATTTTATAAAATAAAATATTTAATTTTTTTTCATTATTTTTATATCGATTCGGCATGTTGTTTTTTTAATGTGATAAATAAGATTATTTATTTTATTTTTAAAATTATAGTTATAGAGATTCTAATATAAAATATTTGAATAAAGAAAAGATATTAATAGAGTCCATATCATTAGCCCTATATAAAACTACTGTTACTAACTCCAGCTAAAACTATTGATGACGTAATTTCAAACATCAAAATAGATCTAATAGTAGTCCATTGCTACTAAAATATAAATAATACCAAGTCGATTATAAGCGAGATTGTGATAGCTACAGTTGCGTGTGACTAGATACTAGATTAACACTAAAAGCCATCAACCCGACTCCTGACCTTTTGAAGCTTCTATTCCTCATAATATTTCGCTTCTCTCTCTCTCTCTCGCTATATATATATATATATATATATATATATATAATTTGCTACAGTAAAAGACGAAAGGCCCCAAAGAAACATGATTCCCTCCAAAGAAGTGCCGCGCACCCAAAGCCACTTTAAAATCACCGGGTCACCTCTCCACCGTACCCCCTCGAAGTCCCGTAACTCCATTGTTTTTATCCGCTGGTCCTCTTTAATTACATCGTTCGGGAGGATCATGTGACCCGCGTCCTGTCCCAGCGGCACCAAAAAAGCGGGAAATAAATAAATAAATAAGAAAAAGATATCTCTTTTTTTTATATCTTCCGCTGAGAAGTTTCTTGGCTCCATGTTTCTCGCTCGGATCGAGGTGTTCCGATGAATTTCTACGCCAAGATCCCTCTTTGCGTGGCCATTTCTTGCGGTTGTGGCACTTGATCCTTTGTTCGGCCTTGGTTCTCGTCGCAGATCCTGTCAATCGAGGATCTTGTCAGGTAGTGTGCTCTGCAGCTTCGGTTGCTTCCTCGTGAGTGGTTCTTTGAGCGTGTCTGTTTCTTTTAGCGATCCGGAACTTTCTCTAGCGATAGTTGTAGTGGTTGGTCGGATGTTGGTGGGATGTCGAGGTAATTTGGTGGGCCGGTGTTTTCTGTTTCCGTTTTGCCCTTTGGTTTCTTCTAGGGTTTAAGGGTTTTGAGTGGTAGGTAGCTCAAATGAGGGTTGCTTGCTTTCTTGGAGTATTCTTGAAGAAAATCCATTTTTTTTTTCGAGGGTTGAAAGAAGATGGTGGTCTTTCTGTTGTATAGTTTGGTTCTTGTAATATATCGCTTTTGTTGTGATTCGAAGTCTCAAGTTTCAACCAGGTCTTCAGGCAATGGTATTTCGATCTATATGTTGTTTTTCTTGTCAGTGTTGTCGAGGTATTGGAAACGGTAAAAACGTTGCTCTTATTATCGTTAAAGTTATGTATTTCTAAATTTGTTAGCGTTTTCTTAGACAACATCACCTGTTGGATGCGAAGAGCTCAAGTTCTATCTTTTATATGTATTTTATGCGTACACATGATTGCAACACAAATGGAGTGGTTTACGCTAGGTTGATGCTAACATTAGTGAAATTTAATGAATTACTGTTTGCATTTTTTTTCCAAAGATGAAGTGGTTTTAATGAATGCTAGTTGGTTTTCACCTTCCTTAACTTTTATCTGAAGATTCTGAACTGTGTGCAGGTCAGGCAATAATCCTTGCTGGAGTTGAGAACTATAAGAAATATATATGCATGAAATTAGTTGGATGATGAAGTTGTGGAATTATGCACAAAGAAAGTTCTTTGTTCCAAAACCATATAATAATACCTTTCAATGCATGGCGATATCTTCTGATGGATTGATATTTTAAAATCTGTTAAGGACAAAAAGAAATGGAGGAGATACAGTCTTTCTCAGATAACTATAGGTCATCTTCGTCTTCGGCAAGTAGTCCGATTGGCAGACCACCTGCAGGCGCATTCTTCTACCTGAGGAAACCTGGTACTCTGAGGCAACCTATCTCGTTTGAGGATTCACCAGACTGGGATGACACAGAGATTGATGCACACCTAGAGGAAGTTGGTGACTCGATCCATATTGCAACTGCTACAGCCTCTCCATCCTTGTCAAAGATTAACAGTGGTTCGCTACCATCTCCATCCTTGCCTGAGGCTTCAACATCTGTTACTGCAAGGAAGATAGCAGGGGCATCTATAGTATGGAAGGAATTGACTGTTACATTAAATGAAAAGGGGAAGTACTCAGATAAGGTTGTGAAAAGTTCAAATGGATATGCTTTGCCAGGCACACTTACTGTTATAATGGGGCCTGCACGATCTGGGAAGTCTACGTTGCTTAGGGCCATTGCAGGTTTGTCTCAAAACTGATGTTGAAGATTGTTGTCTCCAAAAAAAATGGGTTAACACAGTGGTGAACCTTATTAATTATTAGTAAAGGATTCATTGGCTAAAAGAATCTCTAGCAAAATGTTGAAATAGGCAGTTCTCTTAAACTTGTTGTCACTGCTTCTGAGACTTCATGATAGATGTTTCTATTTGTATTCTCCTTTTAGGTAAACTGCAAGATCCAGCGAGAATGTATGGTGAGGTTTTTGTGAATGGGGTGAAATCATGCATGCCATACGGTTCATATGTAAGTGATCAGTTAGTAACCCCTTTTTTGCATATTAAGTCTGTTCAAGATTCTGAAAGTTATACACTATGATAACTTCTTTTACCTCTATGCTGGAGCCTGACCTTCTAATAGTTTTATTAAGTTGAA